>RBNI01000793.1:0-26887 GCA_003990745.1 Jimgerdemannia flammicorona | reverse complement strand
AGTTTTCAGAAGAAGAAGAGGAGCAACAGAGAGTCTACCAGTCCTCTGTCCGCATTCAAGCTGTTCAAGGGTTGGAGAATGTTGTTGAAGATGACTGGCCACTTTTCTACCCCCTCACCTCTTGGCCGGCGCTTCCCCCTTTTGAGGAGAGGTATGATGAAGAAGAAATCTTAACTCAGCAAGATTTGCCCGCCATGGACGAAGGGTACTATTTCCTCTAGAAGTACTGCCCGTCAGCCGCGAGAATTGTGCAGCCTTCACGTCAGTGTTTTGTCAGCAAGTCCGTTTCCAGCATTGCTATCCAGTACCACTGTTTTCAGCGTTTTGTCAGCAAGTCCGAATCCAGCGTTGCTACCCAGCACAACCATTTCCAGTGTTGCTACCCTCCACAACCGTTTCTGGCAACAATCAGCACTCCTGTCTGCAAGTCCGAATCCAGCATTGCTATCCCCTACAACCCAATCCGTAGTAAACAATAGCCTGCACCTCGCATCGTGCAAGCCAATAGCATAAGTTCGCCACAACGTAGTATACCTTAGCCTTAGTCGCGCCCCCATAGCTAGCAAACTTGTATAAATAACCCATATCCTTAGAGTGAATAAACCTCAGTCAGTTTGTGTTTAAAAGTAAAAAGGATTACAAAGAAACCACTGCCTCCAAGAGACCGGATAAATTCTGAGAACAAGATAACTAGAGCAACGATTGCTCGAGGTTTGAGTTAAAGAATTTTCTCTTGCCACGAAAAAAACGTTCAAGAACTGCTGCTAAGGAAAGCCACCAGGAAAACCGCCGCCACGTTAAGGAAATCGACCATTACAAATATTCAAGTTTCAAGACCGCCGCGCATTCAGACCGCCATTCGGACTGCGCATTCGACCGCCATTCGAGATTCAAGACCCGGGAAACCCAGCCAAGGAACCCAAGGAACCCAAGTTACCCAGCCAAAGGATACTAGACCGCCAAAGACCGATCCGCCAGCCATCGACGTCCTGAGCCAACGAACAATCGAAGTCCCGCTATTATCGATTACCACACGAATCGAACGACTGATCATGTGACCATCGATGTAATCGACCGCGAACGACATACATATTCAAGGCCGCGCTTCACACAAGTGGCGCCATCGAACAGTGTTTGAACCTTTAGAGATACAAACCCGACGCCATAATATATATAGTAGTTAAAAATAATTTTGCTTTATCAGAGAGATTAGCACTAGTTACTATATTTATATTAGCTGAGATTTAGAGATTACAATTGATATATCTATATAAATCTCCTTATTATTTTCTTTTTTATTGAATAGTACATCTTATGAGATTATTATATAATATTTGTATAGATTTCAGAGTTAATATACTTTACTAGAATACTAAAGAAATATATACTTATCAGTTTTCAGCTCAAACTTATACTAATTAGCATTACTCTTATTAAGAATATATATATTATATCTGAATATATATAGATACAATATATTGAGCTTAGCTCTAGTTCATAATTTCTCAGAGGTTAGATCATTATCTCTAAAATACTTATTATTGCTAAATTCTTTACTTAATACTTAAGATATATATTAATTATTATATATACTATTTCTACAATTATATAGTTAAATTGCTCAGCCATATCATTCTGCTGTAGTATATATAGTACTATTATCTGATAGTATATACAATATTTCCTCAGATATGCTTAAATATACTATTGATATATATATATATTTATATTTATTATCTGATATATAGTATATATTCTATATTTTATTTCATTCTTTATAATTACTTTAAACTCTTTAAATTTCTCTAAGGTCTCACTTTTTGTTATTAAGAAGTATATATATTATAATAGTGATCTCAGAATGATGACATTATCACAGAAGATAGTCTTTCCTTACAAGCCACCAGATTGAAGTATAAGAAGATCATATAGCATGACTCACCTAGGCTATAAGATGAGCAATGATGACTAACTATAAGTCATTGTGATCACAAGACAGATATCTCAAGAAATATAAAAAAAGGATCAAGAAATCACAGTAGCAGCAATCTAAACAAGACTTACAGAAATAGTTCAAAAGACTTATTACAAACAAATTTCTGCCACTTGCCAAACCTCAAGGTCTAGAAACTACCAAGGCCCCTCAGTTTAGAAAAGGATATTCCAAGATATTAGAAGAGCCATGAGAACCCATATAAGAAGGACTCCTAGCCTTAACCTGGATACTAGTAACTCTTATCATTATATCCTCTACTGCCATAAAATAGAAATAAGGATCACTATTGCTACTGAATATCTCTGAATGTAGTAAGAATACGAAATAGAAAACCTCCTCTATAAGGAATTTCCTCAGACTAGTCTTCCATAGATATATATGAAATAAGGATAGCTAAGAAGATTCATCAGATCTTCAGACATATACTATAGTCAATCTTCAACTTAGAGTATACTAGAATCTCAGACTTTAAGAAACTATCAGCCTATCATACCAATGTACTGGAGGCCATAGTGGCTACAGAAGCTCAGTTCACTATTACTCTCAATAGTGATAAAGTAGAAGAGTTCTGGAATCCCATCCTCCAAAACAATCCAGATCAATTCCTATAAGGATTGATCTCAGCATTCCAAGGCCCCAGTATCCAGATTAGATCTCTCCAAGATCCCACATTTATTCCTTATTTTGTAAAAGAGAATGTCATAGATTGGAGAGCCTCTGCTGCTACCAAATAAGTTGACATCACCTGCAATGACATTATCAGCAATGATATTATCCTGCTAATTGATGATATATAAGAAGCATGTGAAATATATGATATATGTGAAATAAACAAAATGTTTACTGATCTCATCTCTTTCAAAGACATCCTGTCTCCAACCTCTAGCCTTGATGATAGTAATAAAGATAAAGCCCCCATAGTCCTAAACATTCTGCTCTAAGTTCTTAGTGATACTAAATTCTAGCAGTATTCTTTTTCTATATCACCAAAATCTACTAGTATCCTGAACTTATACAACCATTTATACAGACACTTGAATTTGTACTTATAATTGTAGTTTTCTGTATTTCAGTATTTTATTTGATTATTGAAATTTATATTTAGCTTTATAACTTAGCAACTATTAAATTATATTTTATATAAATATCTCTCTTATTTTCTTTAAAATAAGATCAGTCAAGTTCACTTATACTCAATTCCATTTAAGCAATCTAAGAGATAACAAGACAGTTTAAAGATAAGAAGTTTGAGAACTATAAGACCTTGAGAAGATACTCCAATAAGAACTTACTTATAACAAACTTGTAGTTAGTCTAAGAGATATATCTTGAAGAGAATCTGATATATTTGAAGGACTTGTGACCACTATGTGACAACTTGGTGCCCATTGGCTGGTAATTTAAGATGAATCCCTCACTTTTAAGCTAAAAAATGAACAACTACCATAACAACTACCCTGACTACAAGAGTCACCCCTGCAAGAATTCAAGATAAGATAGAAATGCATCTCTCTATATTCTATAGATATACTACTGAAGAGTCAATCCTGATCTTCATTGAAGACTTTAAATAATTTGCTGCTATATGAACCCTTACTGTGAATGCACAATTGGCCTTTCTACTAGTTAGCCTCAGAGGACCTGCTAGAGACAAGTTCAATATAGCTACTATTGCTAATACTGATATAGCCAAACCTACCAATATAAAGAACTTTCTCAAAACTATATACTATACTGAAGAGATCAAGCAAGCTCTCAAGGATCAACTTAACACTATCTGCCAGAGACTCAGTGAAGACCCCAACTCATTCTACATCTGAATCTGCTACCAGATTGTCTTGGCTGGCTATGATAATGCTCTCAAGGAACAAATAGCTGACTCAACCTTCCTTAAAGGAGTCTACCCTGAAATTATCCTAGCAATCTGGTCTACCTCAGCTACTCTAACCCTTGACCAGAAAGTGGTCTTTATATAGAGATATTGGACTGCTAGATACCCCACTGAACACTCAATGGAGAAAATAACTGGCATTAAGATAGAGCTATAAAAGCCAACTAGTATCATACCTACTATAGTTATAAATAGACAATCATTCCCACCTACCCCCCAAGGCAGCTAAAGCTGATCCAGTGGAGGAACTTACCAAGCAGTTTGCTGAGATGACTGCACATCTTAGTGATGTTGTTAGAGAAGTCTGAAGTGCCAACAGGAGACCAGTACAGAGATTTGTAGTTACTATAGAAGAATGTAATATTATATACTTCAGATGTAGAGAAGAAGGCCACTATGCAAAGAGTTGTATAACCAAAACAAGACACAAAGTCCAACCAAGCAATACTATCAGAACCAGAGAACAAACCAATATAGTAG
This sequence comes from Jimgerdemannia flammicorona, assembly GCA_003990745.1. Classification (NCBI taxonomy): domain Eukaryota; kingdom Fungi; phylum Mucoromycota; class Endogonomycetes; order Endogonales; family Endogonaceae; genus Jimgerdemannia; species Jimgerdemannia flammicorona. Next base: position 22,520 of record RBNI01000793.1, on the reverse strand, counting down.
TCATTGAGGAGATTGGTAATACTGATGATGAAGAATACTATAAGAAGTCTGAATTCTACCCTATTACTGAAGGTACCAGAACCTGGTCCAAGCCCTATAATAAGAAGAGCAACAGCAAGTTAGTTGGAAGACCAAAGAAGACCCTAGTTATCACTATTCAAAGCAAGACCCAATCCAAGGAGATTGATCAAGATATAAAGTTAGATGAAGCTGTCTGCCAAATTATTGAAGACACTACTCCAGTCTCAGGAGAAAGTAAAAGTAAGAAAGAATAGAAGCTATGTAAGACCAAGATCCATCAGTATGATATCTACAAAGACCTCAAGGAACAGAAGGTCAATGCTACTTTTGGTCAACTAGCTGAAGTCTCTGCCTTTAGACAGCAGTTGAGAGTAGAACTTGCAACCACTGTCAAGAACTAAGAGTATAAGATCATAGAAGCTCACAATATACAAAAAGATAAATAAGAAGACTTAGGCAAAAAATCTGAAGACTAGTGTAAGACATCAGCCTATATTCCATATCAAATTGAAGATTGTATCTTTGATGATATCATTGATACTAGTACTGAAGGATACCTTATAAGTAAGAAGACAATTGACCACCTAGGCTGAGACATTGAAGAGTCTACCAAAATGATCTATATTATAGCAGATGATATACAAGCTACTCTCCTAGACAAGATCTGATAAGTCTCCATCAAGATAAGAGGAGCTACTATCCTAGCAGATGTGATTGTTATAAATACCACTAACTATTATATCCTCATTAGTAACCAATGGCTTTATAAGGCCAAGACTATTATTGATCTCAATGTCCAGAAGATACAGATCAACTATAGAGAAAGAAAGGTACAAGTCTCTATCAATATCTATAAAGGAGTACTATCAGACATAAAGGAAGGAGATGAAGAGAATACACAAGTCTTCATATACTTAGTGTATAAGAACAAGAGCAAGACACCTAAGCTCACAGGTGAGCAGTGGTACAACAAGATCATCAATAGCTATGCCCCTCAAGAAAGATGCCCCCATGGTACCAGGATGTACTACTCTAAACATCTGAATGACTGCTGGTCCTGTATCAGTGAAGTCAGAAAAATCTGTCAACAAAAGCATGAACAAGAAGCTACTAAAGCAAAAAGGAAAGCTGAAGAAGATGACCAGCCTCCAGAGCTTCAAACTGATAGTAGTAATGAGGAGGAACAAGAACCAGACATCACTCTCAAGGTCAAGAAGTTTCATTCTGAAGCTAAGATTCCAGAATACAAGACTGAAGAAGCCATAGAAATAGACCTTACCAGTATTAAAGATGTTATTCTCAAACCACAGACTACTACTCTACTTGGTACTGGAATTGGAGTCAAGTTGCCAGAGAACTATGCTGGAATTATCAAGACTAGGAGCAGTCTGGCCAAAAGTGAAATCTCAGTTGAAGGAGGAGTAATTGACTCTAATTATACTGGTGAGATCTTTCTCATAGTCAGGAATCACAACTTCACCACCCTATTTGAAGTCAAGAAGTATGATTAGATTGACCAAATGCTGATCTATAAAATCAAAAAGCCCAAGATCACTGAAGCCATTGAACTCATCAAGACTAAGAGAGAAGAACAAGGCTTTAGATCTACTGGAAGAGGAGTCTATACTGCCACTAAGATTACTGAACTCGAGTACAAGAAAGACAAGGACCAGAATAAGCATATATATATTATTGGAGAAACTTTCTCCTAGAAGAACAACTTCTTAAGATCTTGTATCAGAATAAAGGAGTACTTACCACAGACTTCAGGGACATCTACAATCAAGAACCCAAGTACTACCATGAAGTTGACACTGGTGATACCAAGCCCATCTACCAGAAAGCCAGACCTATACCACCTATCTATAGAGAATGGCTGTGAGCAGAACTCAAGAAAATGGAAGAAGCTGGAATTATTAAGTAAGCTATCAGTCCCTGGACTTCACTCATTATCCTTGCCCCAAAGAAAGAAAGCAAGCCTGGAGAGTTTGCTCCAAGACTCTGTATTGATTATAGGAAGCTTAATGCAATCATCAAGAAGGATAGATAGTCCTTGCCAAATATTCAAGAAATCTTTATCACTCTTGAAAGTGAAGCCAAATACTATACTATCTTGAATCTGTTCTCAGGCTTCCATCAGATTGATCTCACTCAAGATGTCAGTGAGAAATCAGCCTTCATTACACCTAATGCTATCTATATCTACCTGTGAATACTATTTGGAATATACAATACCTCAGTAAGTTTTTAGTGAATGATGAATAGAGTCTTCAGCAATGAGATTGGAAAATAGCTCTTTATTTATATTGATGATGTGATCATCTTCAGCAACACTACATAGGAACATATCAACTACATACAGCTGATCCTCAGAAAGCTCAAGGAGTATAGCCTCTATATCAAGTCCAAGAAGTGCAAGTTTATAGCTCAGAAAATCACCTACCTAGGACACATTATCAATCAGACTGGAATTCACATAGACTCTATGAAGATTGAGGCTGTTGCAGCCTACCTAAGACCCAGAACAACTACAGAAGTCCATGCCTTTCTTAGACTAGCCTCCTACTACAGAATATTCATCAAAGGATACTCCAACATTGTAGCACCTATCTATGAGCTACTGAAGAAGGAGACCAAATTCAAATGGACCAAAAAACATCAAGAAACCTTCAATTAACTCAAGATCAGGTTGACCTAAGCACCCATCTTCAGAAGACCAGGTTGACCCAAGCACTCATCCTCAGAAGATCAGATTGGAACCTAGAGTTCATTCTGCAGACAGATATAAGTGCTATAGAACTTAGAGCAGTTCTAGCTCAGAAGAAAGATAGATATAAATATATCATCTCCTATATAAGCTAAGGAACCCATGAAGCAGAACAGAACTATGAGTCATGCAAGCTTGAATGCTTAGCAGTAGTTTGGGCAGTAGATAAGTTCTACTACTATCTAGCCAGAAAATACTTCACTATTCAAACAGACTATTCCACTCTCACCTGGCTATTCTATACTCTGAACCCCAAAGGAATATGTCAGATAAATCTACAGGCTGCAATAGTATGACTGTACTGTTAAGAATTACTCAGAAAGAACCAATGTAAATACTGATGCACTCTTAAGAACACTCCAAAACATCTCTATCAAGACTATTCAATATAAATAAGGAGCTATACTATGGATTAATCTGCTATCTTGGGCAGCAGAAGATGCTCAACCACCTTGAACTCTGGACTATTACTATCATTAACTAGACTTGGAAAAAATTTGAACTAGACAATACTATACTCAGAAAAGGAGAAAAGTTCATAATACCTGAATACAAGAAGTATTAAGTAATGAAGAAAGCACATGAATAAGGATATCTAGGAGGAACTAACATATATGACAAAGTAAGAAGAACTATATAGTGGCCTAAGATAGAAGAAGACCTATGCCAATTTGTCAAAGAGTATGATAAGTACCAAAAACAGAAATAAGATCAGCAAGACCAGATACCTGGGTCATCAAGAATTGAGCCTATCTCCTTCCACTACATCATAATAGATATCATTGGACCACTACTAATAACACTATCAGAAAACTACTACATTATAGTTATTACCAAATGAATGGAAGCAGGAGTATTATAAGAAGCCAATGCTCTCTCTATAGCCAACTTCCTACACTGGAAAATCATCTGCTACTATAAGATACAAAGACAAATCACCACAGACTATGGCATAGAATTTGTCAATGGATTCCATGATATAATATATCAGAAATACAAGATTCAGTATATCAAGACCACTATGTACTACCCTCAAGAAAATAGACAGATAGAAAGAACCAACAAGACTCTTAAGAACATTCTGGCAAAGATCTCAGACATATATGATAATTGGAATAACTACCTCCCAACTTCCCTCTCTGTTCTATGAGATATACAGTCATAGAGTATATACTTTACTCCAAGAGAACTGCTCTTTGGAGAAGAAGATTCTGATGGAACCTTAGCTATAAATCTAGATCTAACTTGGAGATGAATTGACTCAGAAATCTGAAGACTATACCAAATCAGAAAGAAGGCTGAATATTACATCATCAAGTTATAAGTACTAATAAGAAAGAATGCAGAAAAGAATCACAAGACTCTAGAACTCATCCAAATCAGAGAAAAGGTCCTACTATATCAAAATATAATAGAAGCCTCATAGTCACAAAAACTGTAACCCAAATGGGAAGGATCTTTCTATGTACAAGATATCAAGAGAACTATCTTCTGGCTTAGAAAACTCTCAGAGACCATACTGCCTACTATGATATATAGGAACAGACTCAAGAAGTATTATAAACCTATATAAGAGAAGTAAAATGTGATGACCACCCACAAGGTTCTAGTCTACAAATTATAATAGTATATCTCATGACCAGTAGACAATATGTCTGGACCATTCTTTAAGGGATATAGTACTAGTAACTACTCATTTATGAGACTTATAAAGCTAGAGAAGTTTGAACCATCAACTGATTGATCAAGATCAGAATCAGACCCTTGCTCTATATAAAGGAAGTGATCTTTTACCATTATGCCAAAATATATAAGAAAGATATCAGCCCATAAATACTACTTTTTGACCCCCTGCCAGAGGTTATAAGATCAGAAAATTTTTCAGACTAGACTAATGAATAAAAACATTTAAGAGAAGATCCTTATTTAGGAGAAAGATGTAATGGTGACCTCAGAATGATAATATCATTACAGGAGACAGCCTTTCCTTATAAGCTATCAGATTAGAGTATAAGAAGATTATATGGCATAACTTACTCAGGCTACAAGATGAGTAATAATGATCAACTATGAGTCATTGTGATCATAAGACAGATATCTTGAGAAATATAAAAGAAGGATCAAGAAACTGCAGTAGCAGCAACCTAAATAAGACTCACAGAAATAGTTCAAAAGACTTACTATAAAAAAATGTCTGCTGCTTGCCAAACCTCAAGGTCCAGAAACTACCAAGGCCTCTCAGTCTAGGAAAGGATGTTTCAAGACATCAGAAGAGCTATGAGGACCTACACAAAAAGGACTCCTAGTCTCAACCTAGGTACTGGTGACTCTTATCATTATATCCTCTACTACTATGAAATGGAAACAAGGATCACTATCACTACCAAATATCTCTGGATGTAGCAGGAATATGAAATAGGAAACCTCCTCTGCCAGGAATTCCCTCAGGTCAGTTCCTAAGAAATACAAGATACCACTTCCATAGATATACATGAAATAAAAACAGCTAAGAAGATTCATCAGATCTTCAGGCATACACTATGGCCAATCCCCAACTTGAAGTATACTAGAATCTCAGACTTCAAGAAACTATCAGCCTACTATACCAATACACTGGAGACCATAGTGGCTACAGAAGCTCAGTCCACTATCACCCTTAATAGTGATAAAGTAGAAGAGTTCTGAAATTCCATCCTTCAGAACAATTCAGATCAATTTCTATAAGAATTGATCTCAGTATTTTAAGGCCTCAGCATCCAGATTAGACCTCCCCAAGATCTCACATTTATTCCTTATTTTGTAGATAAGAATGTCATAGATTGGAGAGCCCCCACTACTGCCAAATAAGATGACATCACCCACAATAATATCACCAGCAATGATGTCATCCTGCTAATTGATGATATATGAGAAGCATGTGAAGTATACAATATACACAGTCTCTTTCTCCACTACCTTACCAGTCACAAGATTTGGTAGGCAATCTTCCGAGTCCCCTTTCTCTTATTATTACCCCCTCTACCTTAGGTTGGTTTGCTATGCCTGTATGGGCATGGTGGGAGGGAGGCAATAGTGATGAGTTGTCTCTTTATTGGTATCAGATCGGTGTCTTCTCTACTTTTTTGCAGTTTCTGGTGCTTTTAGCTGTATCTGGAGTATATTCATTTTGGTGTGGCACCTTCTTCCTTTTGCTATTGCCAACAAGGTGTTGTCTTGGTGTGTCTTGGGCTACATAGGGAGTCGGCCAACCTTGGGCATTAAGTGCTCAGTATAGGTTACCTGTAGGTCTTCGGTGCCTGTGGTGGGGCCCTCTGGCTTTGGTGAGCTTCCTGGCAAGTATGGTTCTGGCATAAGTGACTACTTTTCAGGTGTTGTTGGGATGGGAGGGGAGATGGCCATCACAGATAGGAGGAAGGGCAATAATGGTGGATCAGTAGGGTACCAGGCTGGGGGTGGTCATCGGGGCTGGGGTAGGTGCTGCTTTGGTGGGGCCTTTTGATTGGTGCAGTGTGGTTAGGTAGTAGGTATCACTCTCAGCTTCTTTTGGTGGGTTGGTGGGTTAGGCCCTGGTCATCAGGGGGGGTCAGGGGGCCTGAGGCTACCCATTTCAGGTGTCTTGGCTGCACTTAACTGGAACCGAGAGCTGACATAGCAATATGATTGAGGTCTACAGGCTTGAGTAGTAGGGTATTAGAAGTCTCCTCTTGCCTTATATATAAGTCCTTTACTCACCTCGACTGGGAGAACCAGGCCCTATCCACTATATTGTACTTTGATGAGAGTTTTTCTTTGCCTGTCATTCTCTTTAGGGTAGCAGGGGCTATTCTATTTGGCTCAGGTATGGCCTTATACATACATTGGGTTCTCGGGTATACACTTTCAGTCATTGGTATATGGTTGGGTTTCCCCTGGTGGTAGGGAGAGCATGGTGTACAAAATGAGGTGTGGGCCACCATAGGCCCTGCTGCATCTAGCATAGTTAAGCTGCTGAATAATAGCTAGCCTAGGTTAATGGGGAGGCAGTGCTTGGTGGGTGGTGGGGGAGAGTTTTGGCCTATATAGTCTAGGTTCTCTTTCAATAAAATTCCACAGGACTTGAGTCTGTTAAAAAAAAAAAAAAAAAAAAAAAGTATACAATATATATGAAATAGTTGAAAAATTTGCTAATCTTATCTCCTTTGAAGACATCCTATCTCTGACATCTAGTCTTGATAATAGTGATGAAGATTAAGCCTCCATAGTCCAGCTCTTTTCTTTACTATTTTACTAGTTACAATAGTTTGATAGGTAATCTTTTAAGTCCACTTTTCACAATTATCACCCCCTCTACCTTGGGTTGGTTTGCTGTATCTATTGCAGGGTAGTGAAAGAGAGGCAATGGTGATGAGTTGCCCCTTTATCAGTGTCTAATTGATGTCTTCTCCACTTTTTCACAGTTTCTGGTACCTTCAGCTACATCTGTTTTGATGTGGTGCTTTCTTCCTTTTACTATCACCAATAAGATGCTGTCTTAGTACATCATGGGTTACATAGGAAGTCAACCAACCTTGGGCATTAAGTACCTAGTGTAGGTTACCTGTAGGTCCTCAGTACCTATAGTGGGGCTCTCTGGCTTTGGCAAGCTTTTTAGTGAGCACAGTTCTGGTATAGGTGACTGTTTTTCAGATAATATTAGGATGGAAGGAGAGATAGCCATCACAGATAGGAGGAAGGGTGATTATGGTGAACCAGTAGGGTACCAGACTGGGGGCAGTTGTCAGAACTGGGGTGGATACTGCTTCAGTGAGACCTTTTGATTAGTGCAGAGCAGTTAGGTGGTAGGTGTCACTCTCAACTTCTTTTGGTGATTCAGCAGGTTGGGCTCCAGTCATTGGGGGGGGTCAGAGGATCCAAGGCTATCCATTTCAGGTATCTTAGCTGCACTCAACTAGAACTGAGAGCTGACATGACAATATGATCAAGGTCTACAGGCTTGAGTAGTAGGGTATTGAGGGTCTTCTTCTGCCTCATATGTAAGTCCTTTACTTATCTTGACTAGGAGAACTAGACCCTATCCACTGTGATATACTTTGATGAGAGTTTTTCTTTGCCTATCATTCTCTTTGAGGTAGCAGGAGCTATTCTATTTAACTTAAGTGTAGCCTTATACATATGTTGGAGTCCTGGGTATGCACTTTCAGTCATTGACATATGGCTGGGTCTCCCCTGGTGGTAGGAAGAGTATGGTGTATAAAATGAGGTATAGATCACTATAGGCCCTGCTGCATTTAGCATAATTGAGCTACTGGATAATAGCTAGTCTAGATTAATAAGGAGGCAATACTTGATGGATAGTAGAGAAGGGTTTTGGCCTATATAGTCTAGGTTCTCTTCCAATAAAAATCTGTGGGACTCTGAGTCTGTAAAACCAAAAAAAAAAAAAAAAAAAAAAAAAAAAAAAGTCTCTATGGTCCTGAACATTCTGCTCTAAGTTCTTAGTTATAACTATTATTCTTCTGGCATTCTGATCTTATATAACTCAGAAATTCTTCTGGTATCCTTTTCCTATACTACTGAAATCTACTGGCATCTTGAACTTATGCAATCATTTATATAGATACTTGAATTTATACTTATAACTATAGTTTTCTATGTTCTAGTATTTTATTTGGTTATTGGAATTTATATTTAGCTTTATAACTTAGCAATCATTGAATTATATTTTGTATAAATACCCCTCTTATTTTCTTTGAAATAAAGTCAGTTAAGTTTACTTATACTCAATTCTATGCAAGCAATCTAAGAGATAATAAGACAGTTTAAAGATAAGAAGTTTGAGGACTATAAGACCTTGAGAAGGCACTCTAATAAGAACTTGCTTATAATAAACTTGTAGTTAGTCTAAGAGATATATCTTAAAGAGAATCTGATATATTTGAAGAACTCAGTATCCACTGCATGATAATATGTATTATATAGTCCTCTTAGTCAAGTTCACTTACACTCAATTCTATGTAAGCAATCTAAGAGATAACAAGACAGTTTAAAGATAAGAAGTTTGAGAACTATAAGATCTTAGGAAGGTACTTCAATAAGAACTTACTTATAATAAACTTGTAGTTAGTCTAAGAGATATACTTTGAAGAGAATCAGATGTATTTGAAGGACTCAGTAACCACTATATGACAATATACTTTATATATATATAATTATCAATAAATGTGATAAAATATCTCTTTCTACTATAGAAAGTTGTATACATCAGACCACATATATCTATATAAATTAAATTGAGTATACCAGATATATATTTCATCTATTCTTCAAATAAATACTGGGTTGCTTTATTTTCTATACAATTTTTGCAAAAACTCTCAGAATATACTACTAGTAATTCTTGTACAGATCTGTTTCTAATCATTCTTTCTAGGCTTGGTTTTTCTATATATTTTAAGTATTGATATCATATATTAGATATATCAGATATAATTATTATATATATAGAGACTTTCACACTACTTGGCATACTATTGATTGTATAAAGATTATCTTATTTTGACACTATTATAATCTCCTTATCATTTTTCAAACTATATATAATTGCTTCTATTGAGTGTATATATATTTCTTTATTACTATAGGCCATTATTTTGTTGATTGAAAAGAGGTTCTTATCTAACTTCAGAGTATATAATATATCCTAAAATATACCAGTAGGCTTTGTAATATTTCTATAAAGATGTATATTATTATTATCTAACTTAATTAGTACTAGATACTCAGATAGCTTATATATAGAAAATCATTCTTAGTGAGCTATTATATATTATGTGATATCTGAATCTATAAGCTATATATTATTATTATTAGCTATAATAGTATATACTTTACTTATATTAATATTATCATTTTTTACTGACTTGAAAATATATAGTTTAGATATAGATATAAATGTCTTATTTAGATACTCAGTATATATTACATATATAGAATATATCTCTACCTTAGTTATTATTGGTTTTAATGATATTTCATTATATTTTTCTTTACTATTCTCTTAATCCTTTTTACTACTCTTATATTACTATTATTGGCTTTTATACTTATTTATATTATTCTTCTTATCTTTATAATATATAGTAATTATTCTATATATATCTATACTTATCATAGTAATGATAGTTTCTGTTAAACTTAGATTTACTTTTTTGATCTTATTGATATTTTTTGCTTTATCTATATGATCTATAGAATACTTTCTCATTATTATCATTGCTATTTCCTTAATATATCTCTTCATTAATATGACTTATTATTATATAGATATAGTCTATAAGTTTTCTAATCTCATATATAGCTATTACTATAATATTATATATCTTGGAGAGACCTTCAGAACCTTATCTTCATTATTGATATACTCTGCTAATATATTTAGAGAATTGACTTAATTTACCAGATTGTCAATATAATTAGATATTTATAAATACTCTTCTTAGGCTTTATTTATAGATTAAATAGTTGAGATTTTAAATAAAACTAATTTGATGAAAATACTTATCTATAATGATTGCATAGAGTCTCTTATATATTATGAACTATTGTAGTATACATTATAAGCTTCATTTGCTGGTTCAATAATATAAAAGTGATCTCTTATAATGCTTAGTAATAATTTATAGTATTATAATCTTAAATCTATACTATGATGATTGATCTGAATTAGTAACATAAATTAGAGAAATTAGACATTTGATCATAGTACCTGAACCCAATCCCCAATATAGTATAGCCACACAAATAGCAGTCATATTCTGCAAAGTGCAGAAACTTTAACATTTGCAAAGATTCAGGAGATGTTAGAAAGTTGGCAATTAGTGAAATCCTAGCAGATGTTAAAAGATCTAATACTTGCAAAATAACTCATTACTTAGCCACCTTATAGCTAGCAAAACTTGTATAAATAACCCAGTATCTTAGAGTGAATAAACCTCAGATCGAAATAGTTCAAAAGCAAAAAGAAAAACAAAGAAACTAGTAAGCCTGTAGGCAGATATACTTCAAACTCACCTCCTGCATCCAAGGACTCTGTGGAGTCAAAGAAGATCAAGTTTTCAAGATACAGAAATCTGACATACTTCTAAGGTTAAGCATCTGCTATATTACAACTTGGTGCCTATTGGCTGGTAATTCAAGATGAATCCCTCACTTTTAAGCTGAACAATGAACAACTGCCATCACTCGAACAATTATACAAACTGAGTCAAGATACCTAGACAAAATAGATATAAGACCACCAGTATTCCATAGATATACCTCAGATGAATCAATCATCACTTTTATTGATGACTTTGAGCAGTATGCCACCATAAGGACACTGACAGTAGCACAGCAAGTAGCCCTTATGCCCTTCAGCCTATGAGGTCCTGCCAGAGCAGCATTCATAGCTACAACCTATGCAGGAAATGATGCTGATGCTATACTGACAGTACAGAAGACCTGGCTCTGAAACACATATTACACAGATGAGATCAAGCAAGCCCTGAAGGATCAGCTCAATACAACATACTAAGGAATGAGTGAGGATCTAAATATATTCTATACCAGAATCCGATATCAGATAATCCTTGCAGATTATGCTAATGCTATCTGAGATCAAGTAGCTGAAGCAACCTTCATAAAAGGAGTCCATCCAGAGATAGCTATGGCCATTCACTCATCACCAGTAGTCTTGGATCTGCTATAGAAGATTACCTATGCTCAGCAATATTGGATAGCCAGACACCCACAAGACCATATAATAGAAAGAGTTACTGGAGTTATAATTGAAGTATCTAAGGCAACTAGTATAATACCTACCACAATGATCAATCAAAACACACCCCAGCCAAGAGCTACAGAGCAGCAGAAAAACAGTGACCCTATGGAGGAGCTCACCAAGCAGTTTGCTGAAATGACTGCTCACCTGAGAGACATAGTAAAAGAAATCAGAGAAAGAGATTGCCACCCAATTCAGAAGTTTGCTACCATAACAGACAAGAAGAAAGATATCTGCTACAGCTGTAGAGAGGAAGGCCACTACTTATACAAATGTATGAGCAAAACCAAGTGCAAGGCCCAGCTGAGCAATGCCACTAGAAACAAGGAACAGGCCAACATCATCACATTCAAGGAAATTGGAGACTCTGATGAAGAGGAATGGGAGGTGTATCCTGCCCAGACTACCAAGAAAGATGTCTGCAAAGAACCATATAAGAGACCACCAGGAAGACCTAAGAAAAACCCAATGGAAAAACAGATGGAAACTGCTACAGAAAGTCAAGCTAAAGAAATGGATCAAGATATAGAGCTGGAACAAGCAGTTCAAGATATCATCTGAGGAACCACTCCAGCCAGTGAAGGAGAAAAGGAAAAGAAGCTTCGCAAAACCAAGACCTTCAAGTATGATATCTTCAAGGACCTCAGTCAATAAAAGGTCAATGCAACCTTTGGCCAGCCAGCAGAAATCCCAACATTCAGACAGCAAATAAGGTTTGGACTTGCTGAAACAACCAAGGAATAAGGATGGAAGATAACTGAGGCCAACAATGTTCAAGAAGACTCAGAAGAAGAAAGTGAAGACAACTGCAAGACTTCTGCCTATGTAATCTACCAAATCGAAGACAGAATCTTTGAAGCCATCATTGATACTGAGGCAGGAGGATGCCTCCTCAGCAAAAAAGCAGCAGACTGCCTAGGTTGGGAGGTTGAAAAAGCAACTAAATTGGTATTCATCACAGCAGACAGTACAAGAGCCACACCTCTGGGAAAGATTTGAGATGTTCCCATCAAGTTTGGAGGAGCAACCATCTCAGTAGATGTAATTATAACCAATGCAACCAACTATAACATCCTCATCAGCAATCAATGGCTTTACAAAGCCAGAGCAATAATCAACCTCAATATGCAGAAGATGCAGATCATCTATAGAGGACAGAAGATATGAATTCCTATTAATGTCAACAAAGGAGTCCTGCCTGATATGGAGAAACAAGAGAGTGAACAAGAGGAAGCCTACATGGTGACCACTCAGAAAAAGAAGAAAGTTGGATAGATGAGCAAAGAGGAATAGTGCAAGAAGATCACAGAAGGATATATACCACAAGAAGTCTGCCCCCATGGGATCCAATGTACTATATGGAGTATGTCAATGAGTATTACCAGTATACTGATAAAATCAAGGAAACCTATCATCAAAGAAGAGAGAAGGCTCTCAAGAAACAAGTAAGAGAAGAAAAGAAAAGGGAGGAAGAAGATGATGAACCACCAGCTTTCCTCAAAGACAGTGATGATGAAGAGAAAATCAAGATCAAGATTCAGAAGATTTACTCTGATATAGTCTTACCAGAATACAAGTCAGAAAATATAGCCAGAATGGATATCACCACAGTAGAGGAAACTATACTGGAACTCCAGACAACTACCCTACTTACAACTAGTCTGGAAATGACTATTTCAAAAGACCATATCAGAATCCTCAAGACAAGAAGCAGTATGGCTAGAAGTGAAATCACAATTAAAGGAGGAGGCATTGATTCTGACTATATTAGAGAAATACTACTTATTGCTAGAAACCACAATCCTACAATTCCATTTCCAATCAAGAAGAAGGACTAACTGACACAGATGTTGATCCTCTCAGTTCTTCAGCCAAGGATCATGGAAGTCAAGAAGTTGGATGAAATAGAAAGAGGAAGAAAAGGATTTGGATCCATAGGAAGAGGAGCATTTGCCAGCACCAAGATCACTAAACTGGACCACAAGAAGGAGAAAACTACAAATAAGCATAAATATACCATAGAAAATGAGTTTCCACTCAAGAAGAAACTCGAGAAGATACTCTATAAATTCGAGGATATCCTTGCCACAGATTTCAGAGACATCAAAGGAAAGACCCCACACTACTACCATGATATAAATACAGGAGACACTGAACCAATTTATCAGAAAGCAAGACCCATTCCACCAGCTTACCATGAATGGCTTAGGGAAGAAATCAAGTAGATGGAAGAAGCCAGTATCATCAAAGAAGCCAGCAGCCCTTGGGCTTCACCAGTTGTACTAGCCCCAAAGAAAGGAAGCAAGCCAGGAGAATTTACCCCAAGACTCTGCACTGATTATAAAAAACTCAACCTGGCTACTAAAAAGGATTGCCAACCACTGCCCCTTATCAGTGACATCCTTGTAACTCTAGGAGATGAAGCACATTATTATAGCACCTTGGACTTATACTCAGAATTCTATCAAATCGGTCTCACTAAAGCAACAAGTAAAAGGTCAGCCTTCATAACCCCAGACAGAACCTACGTCTACTTGCAAATGCCATTCAGAATATATAATGCACTAGCAAGCTTCCAGCAAATGATGAATAAAATCTTCTGCTATAATATGAGAAGATGGATGATGGTTTATATAGATGACATGATCATCTATAGCAAGACAGCTGAAGAACATCTGCAGCATATCTAGCAGATAATGGAGAAGCTGAGAGAACATAGTCTTTACATCAAGCCCAAGAAATACAAGTTTGCAGAAATTGAGATCTCCTATTTGGGTCATGTCATTAACTGAGATAGAATACATACAGACCCCTTCAAGATACAAGCAGTAGCAGCATATCCAAGACCCACTACTGTTACTGAAGCCCAAGCCTTCATGGGACTTATCTCCTACTATTGTAGATTTATTAGGGGATTTTCCAACATTGCAAGCCCAATCTATGAACTGAATAAAAAGGACATCAAATTCCAATAGATGGGCAGGCAGCAACAAGTATTTAAGCTCAAGGTCAGACTGATCCAGGCACCCATCCTTAGAAGACCAGACTGGACCCAAGAATTCATCCTTCAGACAGATGTAAGTGTACAAGGACTAGGAGCAGTTCTAGCTCAAAAGAAAGACAAAGTAGAGTATATCATTATATATCTCAGCCATGGAACCCAAGGAGCTGAAAAAGAATATGAATCATACAAGTTAGAGTGTCTTGCAGTCATCTGAGCTATAGAAAATTTCCACTACTATCTTGCTGGAAGATACTTTACTATTCAGATGGACCACTCAGCCCTCACTTGGCTACTGACCACTGGGCAACCCAAAGGAATCTATACCAGATAGATTATGAAGTTACAAGCATATGACATAACCATTATGCATCACCTAGGAAGAACCAATACCAATGCAGATGCCCTCTCACAGACATCCTGAGGGACCCCCAAACAGCAAATCAATTATGAATAAGAAACTCTACTATAGAATCATCACATACTTGGGACAGCGAAAGATACTACAACATTTAGAAGAATGGATACAAATGATTACCAATAGAACATGGAAAAAATTTGAGACTAATGGAGAAATACTGAAGAAAGGAAAACTACTAGTTATACCAGAACACAAGAAGGAGTAAGCAATAAAATCAGTATATGAACTTGGCCATCTAGGAGGAACTAACATATATGATAAAGTAAGAAGAACAATGTGGTGACCAGGAATGGAGGAAGATATTAGACAATTCATCAAGATATGTGACAAATGCCAAAAGCAGAAACAAGATCAACAAAATCAAGCCCCAGGATTATCACATATAGAATCAGCACCATTTGCCCACATTGCAATGGATGTAATTAGCTCTCTACTCTTGACCCTGACTGGCAACTGATACATCATCATCATTGTAGACCTTTTCACAAAATGGATAGAGGCAGGACTCCTCAAATAAGCCAATGCACAGTCAATTGCTAATTTCTTCTACAAAGAAATCATCTGCCAATTCAAGACCCCAATGCAAGTAACCACAGACAGAGGGACAGAATTTGTGAACCAGTTCTTCGAGATTCTCTATAAGAAGTACAAGATCAGCATATTTGGATCACAGCCTATCATCCTCAAGAAAATGGACAAGTGGAAAGAATCAACAAGACTCTCAAGAATATTATTGCCAAGATCTGTGATAACTATGAAAACTGGAATCACTATCTGCCAATAGCATTATCTGCTCTCCGAGATATCTGATCATAAAGCACCTACTTTACCCCTCAAGAAATGCTATTCAAAGAAGAAAGTTCTCAAGAAACCCTATTATCTAATGGAGATACTGTATGGAAACATGTGGACACAGAGATACGAAAACTATATCAAATCAGAAAGAAGGCTGAGGATTACATAAACAAGGTGCAGACACTATAATGGAATAATGTGGAAAAAATTCACAAGCCCCTGGAGATTATCAAGATAGGAGACAAAGTCCTGGTATATTGGAATATGGTAGAAGCTTCATGGTCATGAAAACTAGAGCCTCAGTGGGAAGGACCTTACTTTGTGTAAGATATAAAAGGAACCACCTTTTGGCTATGAAAACTCTCAGGCACAATCATCCCCACTACTATTCACAGAAACTGACTCAAAAAGTATCATGAATAGCCAACAAAGTAATACAGCTGCCCTCAAGATCACAAGTGTCACCCAATAAGCCATAGAAAGACAGTGGTATTCCACCAAGCCACCCACAATAGAGGAATCCTTTGATAGTATCCAGAGTATAATCCAGACCCACTTGTTATGAATTTTATACTTCAAGGCCTACCAGAACTGAACTGAGTTTCAGGAATACTTCAGACTAGAACAACTACTAAATTCAAAGCCAAAAATGGGAAAAGAAGACTAGATCAGAGAATGTCAGCTCTCCTACATTCAGATCATGATTACCAAGAGAGTGCACAAGTTATTCAAGGATGATGAGCCAGCTCTAGCTCATTTCTGAGAGGTAACCCCAGGAGAATTTGGATATATCAAGAGATAATACTGGAAGAATATAATAGTATAAATCACACAGTACAAGGAGATACAAATCATAGAAGCCTGGGAGTTCGAGTGAATAGAATATTTCAGAGATGAATCACCTATTCAGGAGGAAGTTATAATGGTTGATCTGAATTAGTAATATAAATCAGGGGAATTAGATATTTGATCATGGTACCTGAACCTAATCCCCAATATAGTATAGCTACACAAATAGCAGTCATATTCTGCAAAGTGCAGAAACATTAACATTTGCAAAGATTTGAGAGATATCAGAAAGTTAGCAATCAGTAAAATCCTAGCAGATGTTAAAAGATCTAATACTTGCAAAATGACTCATTACTTACCCACCTTATAGCTAGCAAAACTTGTATAAATAATCCAGTATCTTAGAGTGAATAAACCTCAGATCGAAATAGTTCAAAAGTAAAAAGAAAAGCAAAGGAACTAGTAAGTCTGCAGGCAGATACACTTCGAACTCACCCCCTGCATCCAAGGACTCTGCAGAGTCAAAGAAGATCAAGTTTTCAAGATACAGAAATCTGACATACTTCCAAGATTAAGTATCCACTATATTACAATACTTATAGTTTTAAATACTCTGCCAAGCCACATTCTTTTAAGAAATTACTCATATAGAATACTCAAATGGTATAATTCTTAATATCAAATATAGAAATTGACCTCTTGACTATATTTATATTTACTACAGAGATTGTGATCATTATTATATTTATTTCAGAAATATCTATATTTGCTATAGCTAATATACTCATATTAGCTCCTTGATTTATCTCTTATGACATCTTGATATAAAGTTATATACAGTCTTAGAAAGATATTTATTAGCTACTAACTAGAGCTTATAATCTTTATTATAACTTAGTTAGAAATATAAAGTAAGAAGAAGAGGGTATATATTATTTATTGATTACTTATATTTTTATACATTAAGTAATATAGCTTAATAATAATGTAGTTATAAAGAATTATATATTTAAGCCACATTATTAAGATACATAATAATGAGAATTTTAATAGCTTACTTAAAAGATCAAGGAACAGGATCTTTCTTAAAGATATAGATACAACTTATGATATTTTGCCTAAGTACAATAAAGGGTCTATAAAAACCTAGTTATCTAGACCCTATAAACCAAAAACTCAAGAAGGATTAATAAGATAAAAAGATTAAGAACTATAGAAGGACCAAGTTATACAGTAATAATAAATGAAGACAACTCCAAAAAAAGGGCCTGTACTTTATCTGTAAGAAGAAAAGATATATATCTTATAGCTATCTAGAAAAGAAGAATAAAGGCTCATCTAGTAACTTGAGAAAATATAGTATTACTGTAATTAGAGAAAAATCAGATAAAAAAAGTCTAAAGAATATTATCAAAGTATAGAAAATATTCTACAAAGTCACTATTCTTACTAAGGTATATCTAATTAATATATAGACTATAATCTCTATAATAGCCAGGACCTTACTATTTCACCAGACTCAAATATAATAGTGTAGATAGACATTAAAATACAAGCTCTCAAAGAAACCTATATAAATAAAGTAATCTGACTAAAGAGGTCAATACTGATCTAAGAAGAAGAGTTATTAATCAAGACTTTACAGGAGAGATCCAAGTAGTACTTCTAATAAATTGAATTGAATTGAATTTAATATAAATTTGATTCAATTTAATTAAATCAAAGGTCTAATTTAATTTGAGATTCAATTTAAACTCTATTTTTGGAAATATAATAACTTAATGAAAATATGTCCAAATTTAATAATCTTTAGCTTATTAGATTCCTCTATATAAGAAAAATCTAACAAGTTAAAGATTGTTAAATTTGGATATGTTCTTATTGAGTTATTATATTTAAAAAAATAAAGTTCAAATTAGACCCTCAATTTAATTCAATTTAAATGACCCTCAATTTAATTTAATTCAAATTAATTTGATTTATTTGAGAGTACTAAATCCAAGTCACTCTGTAGAACCTTGAAGATATATTCTTTAATATAAAGATTAGCTAAAGAATTATCTAAGCTATCATCAAAACGATTCAAGAAGACCTCACTATCAAAGAAGTCTCTAAACTAGATAAGTTCAATTAAGATAAAAGAGAATTTGACTCTACTAACTAAACTTCCAGCAAGCAAAGAGTCAATATAGTTAAGAAGAATAGTAATGAAATCTAGTGCTAGAGAATTGTAGATAATTATATACCATATAGACAATGCTCTCATTCTATCTAAATATACTATATAGAATATATTAGTAAATATCATATATATCTCTCAAAAGTTTTCAAGATCTAAACTATAAGACACTAAGCCAAAGAGATAATAGTGAAGTTCAAATCAGACCATACTACTTATAAAAGATAGAGTGAGACTTTTAAAGAGAATAAAATCAATTGAGATAATAATAATAAATATTATATTCAGAGTAGTCCATCTATCTGATCAGATATTTAGGTTAATAATAGTAGATTTTTTTGTCAAGAATTTTCTTAATCTTATACTTGATATAGTCTTCAATAATTATAGAGATAAATAGCTTTCAGAGTAAAGTAGTGACTGATTTCAGATCTTGAAATAAGATATACATATAAAAGACTAGATATACTTATATAGTTTCAGATAGCTTAAGATAGTAAGAGAATGTAGAACTGATTCTCTAAGAGTCTAATAAACTTGGGTTGAAATTTGTTTAATAAATAGTTGACTTGAGATTATATCTTAAGATTCTCAGTAGACAAAAGGACTTAATAATTAATAATATAGGTAATATTACAGCATTTCTTATCAGTATACTTAGTTTGATATTATTGGGCTTTCTGAAGATTTATAGTAGCAATCTTGAGTAGTTTATCTATCTTATTAATAAGATTTCTAATAGTAGAGACTTATGTTTAACTGCTTTTCTGAAAGGAGACTAGACTTATAGAAGTTTTAGAGTATTGACTATAAAGTAGCTAAAAAGAAAAAGACTAGTAGATTATTAAACTACATTATTATATATAAATTCTATATAGATCAGATAGTGGTCTCAATTATCTTACTTATAAAAAATATAATTTCTGAGTATCTGTTTAAGAGTTCTGTTTATATACTTAGTTTGTCTATCAGTTTGAGAATAGAAGATAGTAGATATAGTAATTTGAGTTTCAAGAGTCTTAAAAGAGCTTATTAGAAGTAACTAGTGAACTTAGAATCTCAGTTACTAATAATAACTTATAGTAGATCATAATGACAGAAGATTAACTTGAAGAAGATTCTTGTAATCTTAGATATAATAGTAATAGTTATAGTAAATTCAGCAACTATAGTTTTAGTCAGGTAGTTAATAAATATAACTATAGTATTAGTACTGAACTTGATTTAAAAAAGTTATAAGTCTATTATAATATACTTAAACTTTCTGATAAAAATTGATAAAGACTAGAGTAAACTAGCTAATACTTAGTTTCTAGGCTTATTATATATACTAGTACAGATTCTAACTAGTAATAGTTTTTAATTTTCTTGATCATATTGGGCCAATAGTAGTATCATTAGAGATTTTTAATAGTTTTCTCAATTTCAAGATAACTAGTAAGTAGAGAGTTATATATAATGTTCTTATAATATCTTATAGCAGAGTTTTATACTATTTAATAAATAGACTTTATCTTGCTAATAGATTAGATTGTTCTTAATAATATATATATCCTTGAGTTCATTTAAGAAAACTCTAATAGCAATAGTATCTTCTTTATAGACTTATTTAATTTGGTCTAGAAATTCTAGTATCAAGGTAACTTATATACTATAATAAGGTCTGGATATCTTGATAAGATATCTGATACTATAAGTATCTTATTAGATTTATAGATAATTATTAGATTAAAGGTTTGAAGCTTTTGACTTTACTTAACTTATTAATATAATAAAGTAGATTAGATAGTAATATATATGAGATAATATAGGTAGAGAATTTTGTATAGATATCAGAACATTGACTGTGGGAGTGTGAGATCCTTGAAGACTTCTGGGTGAGGGTTGGCAGTTATTTGAGAGTGGAGGAATAGGAGAGTGGAGAGGGAGTTTATTAGGAGAATTTGAAATTATAGTTAGTGAGGTGTGTTAGTAATAGGTGGCTTACTATCAGGTGGGCTTTGATAGTGTAAGTGGGGTTGGCTAAACATTGGCTATATGTATTTGAGGAGGGAAGACAGATAGAGTTTAGATAAGGAATAACTATAGAAGGAAGAACTATAGATCTAGAATATATAGATAAAATCAAGATTATCTTAAATAATAGTAATATAGAATAGTACTGAATCTTTAGAAGGCAAAAGATTATATAAGCAATCTTTATAAAAGTCAAGACTCCTCAATTATAAGAAGTTCTCAAACTGATAGAAGGAATAAGATAAACTAAAGAGTTTGGAAGCTCAGATAAGAAGAAAGTATATCTCCTCTAAGTTAATTACTTCAAGAAAAATATCCTCCAGTAAGTATATTACTAATCAGTCAAATTATACAAGAATCTCATCCTGGAATCAGAAGAGCAAACTATTTTTGAAATCTTTGTACCACCTGACCCAAGAAACCTCATCTTTGAATTCAATGAAGATATTAAGAACCTGAATATTAAAGGATATATATTCTCTAACAAGATGAATCCTATATACTTCTGAGCAACCAATCAGAGTTGGGAAAGTATCATCTTGTCAAAAGAAATCATTATAGGATATCTAGTGTCTTATCTCAACTAAATCTATAGAGAAGTTTATAAATTAAATCTATTAGAAAATAGTAAAAGATCTCAGAAGAAAGAAAAGACCTCTAGGAGAAAATAAAGCCTTTTACTAATATTGAAGAAGAATTGACATCTCAGCAATAGTAATAACTAGTAGAACTCTTTTACAAATATCAAGATATCTTTACTACTAACTATGGAAATCTACCATATAATCTATTATATTACTATAGTATAAATATAGAAAATGCAATACTTATCTGATAGAAATCTTATAGAATACCTCATCACCTAAAGATATTTGAGAAAGAACATATTCAGGAACTCTTAGACAATAGAGTTATCTGACCCTCTACTAGTCCCTGGGGCAGTTCTATACTTATTATACCAAAAAAAGAAAGATGGAGATTCTATATAGACTATAGGAAACTCAATTCAGTTACTAAAAAAGATACTTACCTCTTGCCCAGAATTGATAATCTCTTAGATCAATTACAGAATACCAGATACTTCAGTAGTATGAACCTTTTTATAAGATTCTATAAGATTGCTATAGATCTAAAAGATATTCAGAAAACATCCTTTCTTATACTAAGAAAACTATTTGAATATCTCTGAATACTCTTTAAACTTTGCAATATACCCCCCCACCTTTCAAAGAATAATGAACTCAGTCTATAGTCCCTTGATTTACTACTGTCTAATTATATATATAGATGACTCCAATATCTATTCAGCTAATTTCAAAGAATACCTACACTACTTAGAGAAATTCTTTAAGCTCACCCATAAGAACTATCTGAGACTTAATGTTAAGAAATATTACTTTAGAAAACAGAAGCTTGAATTCCTCAGATTTATAGTTTTAAAAGAAGAAATCTATATAGACTTAAAGAAAACTGAGAAGATCAACAATTGGCCAGTACTCAAGACTCTGAAAGAAAAACCATCATTCTTAATATTAGTGTCCTACTATAGAAGATTTATCAAAGACTTTATCTAAATTACTACTCCAATCCAAACTCTTCTCAAAAAAGAAACACTATATAAATAGATAAAACTATAAGAACTGATCTTTAAAGAACTCAAGCACTATATAACTGTAGTACTAATTCTTATCTCTTCATTAGTATTGAAATGCAGCCAAATTTGGCTGCAAAAAA
>RBNI01000792.1:0-26889 GCA_003990745.1 Jimgerdemannia flammicorona | reverse complement strand
AAAAAAAAAAAAAAAAAAAAAAAAAAAAAAAAAAAAAAAAAAAAAAAAGTTTCAAAAAATCACTTTAATTTGTCTACTAAATGATTTTAAAAGATGATCTTATCTATAGTCAAAGAGATAAGTTCTGATCATTTGCTAATTAATTTTATTATAATATATAAACTTCTCTGAGTAATCTTTATAAAAGAAGTCTACTGAGAGTTTTAACATACTTAATTATTAAGTACATAGTAGCTTATAGTAGACTTCTTTCATTAATAGCTAATAGTAAAATTATATAAAGATTTCACTTATTAAGATATATCAATTTCTGAGTATATATCTCTATATTCACTCTTTCTTATTTTGATATATCTATCTTTTAATAAAACAATTATAAAATATTGTTATATAATAAAAACAAGAGCTGATAAGAGAAGTTAGATAGTAAAAATCTATAAGTAAGAAAGCTGTAAATTATTCAGTAAAATATCAGAAGTCTATAATCTGCAAACAATATATAATATAGTAGTTATGAGAGTCTAACTATTGAACTTTACTAATTTTTAATTATATAAGTCTATAAATTCAAAAGAGCTCTAGTAAGAAGTTATTCTATACTTTATATACTCTCATTGATACTTAGATACTAGAATCTAAAAAGTAATCTATTGTATAAGATATTCTTTAGATATTTAATTCTTAGCAATATATATATACTTACTTATTTTGAATTTCAGAACTACTTTATTACTATTTCTAATCTTCTCTTATTTATATAAGTTCTGATCATTTACTAGCTAATTCTATTATAATATGTAAACTTCTCTAAGTAATTCTTGCAAAAGAAGTCCACTAGGTGCTTCTATGTGCTTAATTATTAAATGCATAGTAGTTTACAGTGGACTTCTGTTAATGGCCAATGGTAGGGTTACACAAGAATTTCGCATCGATTTCTGGGCACGTGCCTCTACACAATGTGACCATCTCTTACCCAAGCCTCCGTCCCTTTCTATTCTATTCACACCTCCCTCTCCCCCCCACACCCAAAACCATGACCAACACCCTGATCCTCCGTCTGGACGGTCATGCCAACAACTTGATCGTCGACGCGCCGCAGGCGACCTTGGACTTGCTCAAGTCCTACTTCACGCGGCGTATGTTCACATCCGCGACCTACTCGCCTCGGGACCTAACGGGAATTCTGTCGACACTGGAACAGGTTGGATGGGAGCTAGCATCGACCAGCTGCTGCGTGTACGTCGACGCACGCAACAACGGCTTCACCACTTATCAGAACGAGGTCTACGTCATGCGCAGAAATAGCGCCCATAGGGAGATGCTCAGTGGGAGCGGAAATACCTTCACGGTTGCGTATAAGGAGGCAGCCCTCGGGGGTGCCGCGGAGTAGGGATACTAGGTGGGGTGGGGAGGTTGAGGCATGCCTGTGGACAGGGTGGGCGAAAGACGGGATGATTCGCTGTGATCGCGGAGTGGTGGTCGAGCAGTATCGTCATAAAGATGGACAATTACATTTGTATATTTGTATTTTTATCTAAAAAAAAAAAAAAAGGAATCTACATATTCCGCTTTGTCTAGTAACAAGTGGTTGTGAAATTTCTCGCCCGTCGCGTCTTTGGAAACTTGTTCGGTGCTTTTTGTGTGTGGGTCGTCGAGACAGCCGACTGGGCTGTTCTTCCAACGGGTGTATGTTTTTATTTATGTTTATCGGGTAACTCAAGAGAGGCTCGCTAACGCTAGGCTCCATTAAATGTGACACAGCCATCCGGCATTTCCCGGTATTGTGTCTTTCGTCGACATGCTTGGCACGAAGAGTTGATTACTCACGGTGATAAGATCCATTTGTCAGCTCTACTGGGGTCGGAGCTTGCTTTGACGTAAAGATTATGTGATCAGAATAGTTTTGAGCAAATTCATAGGATTTTATTATAGCCGTTGATGAAGCCAGGACATACAATATCAAGGCAACTACTCGGAAAGGGGCTAAAGAGGGGACGATACATCAAGAAGTTCAAGCTACTCGCAATATATAACGCAAGATTGTACAACAGACTGTTTTACCATCAACATTTCAGAACTTGCAATGACCCAGTCTCCTGCCACTCCGAACAACTGCTTACATTGACACCAATTGTTCATCCGCGGTCTCCCTCCTCCATATCTCGAGAATTTTGCTGAACCTAAATTTATACAAGGACAGCACCTCCATCAACATGATGTTGTTATTGAGATGGTTCGCCAAATGCAGGAACATCAAACTGCGCGACCGCCTAAGCAACCTCGTAATGAATATCGGCGACATCTTGTCACAGCCAAAGAGATGGAGTTTCTTTAGCTGCGTCAGTTCGAGAGGACTCCCCATTTCCGCCCCGGCGAACTCGCCAGTAACCTTAATGCAATTATTGAGGCTAAGAGTCTTGAGCCGGGTGGGAATCGTCACCAGGATCCTGAGGAAGACGTCGTCAATCGTGGTGTTGGCGCCGATGCTGAGGCTCGTAAGGTGCGTGCAGCAATGCAAGACGCTGGTGAGCGCCGCGATCGAGCATCTCAAGGAAAATATTTTGTTATCTAAATCTGCGGGAACGATTTTGAGGGTCTCCAGCAGCGGGCAGGACCGAGGCAACTTAAGCAAGGCCGTATCAGAGTGGTGCTGACCAAAAATGCTGAGGTCACGAAGTTCAGGATAGTACCGGAGCATTTCGGCGAGCAGCATGTCGTCGAAAGCGCGGAAAGGTTTGGCGTCTTCGTCGAGAGTGCGGTAAACTTCGACGTCGTCAGCGTCGTCGTCGTCACCGCCGTCGTCGTCGTCGGAATTGTAGTCTCTAGTGATCAGCGTTCCATAAATGCCAAACGACTTGATGTTGGGAAACCTGGATATCGCCTTGCGAAATGTGAACCCGAAGTCGATTTTGGTGAGTCGGAGGTTTCAATTTGCATAGACACCTTTTTCAAGAAGTCCAGTATGGATCGTCTTGGACCAAGTAGGAAATCGTTGTCGTTGTCATACGGGATATTGTTGGATCTTTAGTTTTCCCGTCCATATTACAGAAAGCAATGCAGCTATCAGGATATCTTCCGTCTTCTTTTTGCTTTCCAGTAATTGAAAGCGTATTGAGCGCACTACAATACTTGAAAAGACCAGAGAGGAACGATTGTTTGGCGATCGGACTCTCCGCCTTTTCAATATCGCCACAGCCATATCTCAAGACCAGAGACAGGGAAGGTATGATGCCGATCAGCTGAAGAAGGGACGATGCTTCTTGTTGTCTGTAATCGCAATCCTCGTATGTGTCATATACAGATATGCGAGATTCGCGGCGCTCGACAACCTCGTGATCTTCACTGAGGAGAAAATTGTTGAGGTGAACTTCAACATTTGTATAAACGATATGCATTCAAGCTCGGTGATTTCGATTCGTTTAAAAGCGAGGTGAGCACGGTAATGTCGCGTAGAGAGGCGCGACGAATTGTAATGTGACATAAAAATTGCGCAACAAAAGTTTTGGCCGAGCTCTGCCACGATTGTGAGACGATGGAGCAGGCGATGAGGGCGAGCATGTCGGCTGAGGCCAGGAACTTGCCGCAATAGGGGCTTCCGTGTTTCGCCGAGATAAACGCGAGCGGGGGGCGTGTTGGATAGTGCAAAGGTCGCGTTTTCGGCAAAAATTGAGAAGATCAGATGACCAAGGCGTTCATGGTGACGAAGCGTGTGGAAAACCACCCAAGAGACGCCTGCTATCTTCCCTTTCATCGTGGGCGAGAACATGGCATCTCCAAATGCCACCACCATCCGCTTTGGTTCGTCATGAGGTGCAGTGCGCTTCCACCTCACACGGTGTGGACCAGTATCTGTGGCATCATATGGGTTTGACTCAGAGGTGGATGCCATCTCTTCTTCAAGCAATAGTGGCAATGATGGTGGCAATGGCCACATTCTCATCAGGGAACTCTGTGGGTTTGACTCAGAGGCTCCTGCAATCTCTTCTTCAAGCAACAGTAGCAATGATGGTAGTGATGGCCACATTCTCTTCTCCCATGATACTGTCAGACTCCCATTTTTATCACTGCCCATATTCTCCTTTGGCTCATCACCTGCTACCTGCTCCACTGTGCTTCTTACTGCTGATTCACCATACTTCTTACTGTTAGTCATGAACTGCTAGCACACCTCTGCCAGAGCCTTCTGGCAGCCCCAGTAATGCTGAAACCATAGTTTCCTCCATCTTTCATCATAGAACTACATAAGCTCCTTATAGTACCAAAGAGCATACACAATGAAGATGTCGAAGACATTAGTGCTGACCATCTTTGCAGAAGACATATGGTCCAGGATCACCTGCAGTGCTGGGCTTGCCTTCTTCCATGCCTCCTCCTGATGCTTGGCCTTGTTCCATCTGACAATATGATACTCTCTGATCAAGGTCTTTCATACCTCATGACTTCTATCCTCATATCTATCTACTGCCATAAACATATCAGTGATCCCAGAGTCAACTCTCCACAGATAGTCTCTTGACAGATCTAACTCAATATCTGTTATTATCTTCTCTACTACTTCTGTCTGCTTGGGCCTATCAAAGAGAAAGTCCACAGCTTCTCTATTACTCCTGACCATATTCCAGAATCAGTGCTTCAATATATACATCTTTTCTATAGATGTGATACCAATCTTGGTAAAGTTGAATATACCCCAAAGACCTCTTTCACCACTATCATGGTTTTAATCTTCTGCTCTGTGCCTCAGATAAGACAGGCTAAGATCTGTTTGTCTATTTCGATGAACCTTCACTAGCAGGAGAACAAGAGATAGAGTGTGAACAGCCAGACACTCTTTGGAGTAATTGACATCTTCAGCCAAAACTGCTTCTGTCAGATCTTTGACTATATCTTGTCAACAAGCTTCTCTAGATAAGAGTGAGATATCTGGGAGAGCTGATGAATACTGGTATCAGCCTGAATATCCATCTTGAGATCTAAGATATAATAGCAGATTGCAGCAATGAGCTTTCTCTGTGAGGTTCTTGACAACTGTTTCTATTTCATCAGCTTCATCCCCCCCTTTCTCCTTACTCAGCTCAATGGTAGAATGGTCTTCTTAGAAGGCTCCCATATGTAGTATGGTATTATCTCAAAGAACTTGAGTATATAGAAAAGAAGAGCATATACTTGTGAGGCTTAGAGAACAGTACCACCTCTGTCACTGGTATTGATCTCAGTATAATATCTTAGATAACATTATTTATAAGTACTATCAGTCTGTCTACTTTGTCTATGGATAATAGTCATGTCAAAGTTTTGCTGGCTCATTTTACATAGATAAATGTAGCAGCTTCTTTAGATTCTTGTTTTCCATCTTAATGTGATTTTAGTCTATAGTCTCATAAAGTAGGAAAAAGATATACTCCTTTGTCTTCTTTTTAAAATTGGTTATAATGTGGTTTTGAGTATCCTTATTCATATTGATCATAGATGCTGATAGAGTATATCAGAATAAATCTATATTAGGGAGAGAGAGGTTATCAGGGTAGAGCTATATGAATGAGGTATATGTCTGCTTTAGGTCAGTGAAAGTTGCTTCTTACAGATCTTTTAGATACTTGGGAACTTTGCTCTCTACTAGCTATATATATATATAGAAAAAGATCTAGCTGAAGCAGTTGGCTTCCAGGATACCACATATCTCTATGCAGTACACAAAGTGATAGTTAGCTAGAAGCATGACCTCATATGTGATATCACAGATCCTTTTGACAGTATTAGAGATCTGTTATTATAGATCTGATATCTGATAGACTCTCTTACATCTGGTCTTGATTATGAATATTCAGATCAGTCATTGAAGGCTGACTTTGCTAGTTTATTCTTATTCATCTTATGGTAAGGGCAAAGTATACTCAAAGAGCAGGAGTATGTATCTTAAGCAGAGTTGTTATTCTGAATATAAATAGGGCAGAATCAATGGATTTACTATTTGGGGGCCTGCACAATGCCTTCAGCCCTTCTTGCTGTACTCTTGCTGACTCTGTTACTCTATTTCTGTAACAGTATTCAGTTTTTCTTTGGTATTGTATATTGAGAAGATTGAGAAGATTATAATACAAGTGGTGAGATATTGAAATAGATAGCCAAACATTAGAATGGATAGCAGGAATAGGCAGTGAGGTGTTGGAATAGGCAGTGAGGCATTGGAATAGGCAGCAGAGCATTGTAATGGGCAACAAGACATTGGAATAGGTGATGAAATATCAGAATAGTAGTGGGGCAGAGTACTATAGTGATGAGATATCAGAATAGTAGCAAGGCATCAGAATGGCAGCAAGACATCAGAATGAGTATTGACAATAGGTTGAGGCTGAAGCAGAGATTTTACCTGGCTGAAAAATGGCAGGCCAGAAGAGGGGGACTGAGATGGTGAAGGACTGAGATAACAAAGGACTGAGAAGGTAAAATGCAAAGTTGAAGGCCGAATCGGAGATTTTACCTGGCTGAAATGGCAGACCAGTGCCCAAAGAGCAAAGGGGGCAAAAGACAGAGAGAGCAGAGGACTGAGAAGGTAAAAACGCGTAAAATGCAAAGTCGAAGGCCGAAGTGGAGATTTTACCTGGCTGAAATGGCCCAAAGGATGACGGGAATTTTAAACTGCATCCTTAATATCGATACGTCACCTGCCACGTGTCCCTGTGGCTTGTCTGCCACTTCCATGTTCGCCTCCTTCACTAACCGCCTTCTCATCGCCCGCTCATTTCACCATGCAAGTGCCATGCCTGCAAAACGCGCGCCCAAGTCCTCAAAGGAACCCCAAATGGACCCCACTCCGCCCCAAGAGCCACAGCCGCGGTCGCCCGTCGCGGCTCTAACCTCGACCTCCACGAGGATCTCTTTGCTGATCAAGCCCAACGCCAAGGAATCCCGCGTGACGGAGGTTACCGAGGAATGGGTCGGTATCGCCGTTGCAGCACCGCCGAGAGAGGGGGAGGCGAATAGGGAGGTCGTGGAATTTGTGGCACAGGTGAGTTGGGACGGTTGAGCTTCCGCAATATTACATCGGGATATCAGTCGATGCCTCCGCTGATGGCTCTCCGTTTCCCATTATTTCCCAAATGACAGATTCTCAAGATCCGCAAAACAGATGTCGAGGTTATTGCGGGACACAAGGCACGCGAGAAGGTTGTCCGCGTTGACGGCGTGATGGCTCTGGATGTGCTGCGGTTGTTACGAGAGGCGGTGGAGGGGGATGGGTAGTAGTGATTTAATTTAATTTTAGTGATAAATATTCGACAGAATGCTAAGGGGAGAACGAGATTGGGCATTTTTTTGAATGGATTTGTAGCAGTATCCATATGTAGCTTATTGATGACAATAACGTTTTATTCTGATATCAAAATAAATAACTCTGTGGGGCACAGAATTGCAAACCAAATTCTGCGGACGTGTTAAATAACTAACTTTGGAGATAGACGCCCATAGAGTTTATCGGAGAAATCGTCTTTTGCATTCTTAAAACAACAACTCATAATGGTGCTGCTAACGTAAGTGACCAGAAGAAAGACTGTTTTAACTGCCATCAAAAAAATGCACCAAATTATGGACGGAGCTAATTTGGTGGAAACAATCTTTCATAATGATAGTGGTTCGAGATGCGGTTTATTGCGAGAGGTAAACGCAGTGGCTACTGAAGAGAGAGGTGAATTTCTCGAAACATCCAATCGCTCCAACTCTGTCAAACTATCGAAGATCGTGTGAAATAGGGAACCAGATATAATTTAGCCATCGCTCAATTTTTTACATCTTCTTTCAACAGCACAACCATAGACGGAAGGCTTTCTTCCGCAATGGCTTGCCATTCGAAAAAATCCCGGCACCGTGATCACAATGCTACGTTTCACCTTCCCCTTAAACACGTTTGCACAGTTCTTCACCTCGTGTCGAAAACCCCACCTTTCCGTCCCGACTTTCGATTATAATGTGATATCTGGCTCGTCGGTTTGATCAACGACGACTTTTCCGGCAAGATAATGTTCCACTCCTCCCCCCCACATCACACGACAGACGAACCTCCTCGTCGATTCAAACCGCCTCGGATTCATCTTTCACAGGCTGGTAGAAGGTTGCGCATTGATGTTCTCTTTACACGTGGGGATTCTTTCGAGCAGACTGTCGATGCTTTCCGCGTACGGCCACCCAAGCTGTTTTATCTTGGGCGAGCCTCGTGCTTTCGGGTGAAGGACTCGAGGGGAATAGGTGGCGGTAGCGTCCGTTGCGTTCGAATATTTATGGGAAAGGTGACGCTCGCGTGCCCCAACATTACGATTTCCAAGCTTCTGCTCGAGTTCAGTGAAGTTTAATGGTGTGTTGAAGCGGGGGAGGAGTTTCGGACGGCCTTGCCTGAGAATGGATGGCGCATCTTTTCCCGGCGATATCTTCGCTTATCAGCTCGAATTCTTCGCATGCCATATTGGTCATCAAATGTCTTCATGGTCTGGAGTCAGGTCATATTTTAGGAAGATTTCAGCAACGACTTTCACACGTTGGAACCGGCCATCATCAAGACACTTGTGTGTCCTCAATCAAGCCGATGTCTTGAAGCGCGTAGAAATCGTGGGAGAATGGGTGCTATAGCGTTGGTAGACGGTTATATTGGTGCCAGACATCTCAGTAAGAATTTTTGCGACGTCGCATCAACCGTATTCAAATAAGACAGAGGATGGAATACCACGCAGTTGCTGCAGGCTCGTAGACAGAAATACACTGTGTTTGGAATCCATCGGCAATTCACATCACACCGCGTCGCTTGAGGGATTCGTTTGTGAACACTTCAGCACAATACCCGCGGATGGTCCACAAAGCCTCCGACCAGAGAATGGTAACTTGGCTCAATCGCTGTTTATCTCTTCCTTCACACATGCGTTCTTATCCGTTATGACCACCATTGAGATAATCATATCCCAGAAATGAATGTAAGCAAACAATCAAGTGTCAGAGTTGTGGTACTTTCCTTTTCCTGCTCTTCTTATCTCTGCTTTCTTTTCCTGTCCTACGATCGGCGCACTTACGGGTCCAGTGCCTGCTATACGTGATCTCTCGGCACTGGATCAATCGCAGTAGTAGTGCTCGCATTCGACCGTTATTTTGCCAATTACGACAGAGCATCTGCAGAAGGCTCGATTTTAGTATTAAGATCATTGTAGAAAACTGTGCGATCGAAAATTATTGTTCAAAGGTGACGAATACAGGATTTCTGACGCTTAGAGAAGCAGCGAGAGTATAATACGGATCTGAAATTTCGACTGCATTTGCATATAACAACACATTCGTGATTTGTATTATCAGGTCGTCTAAATACATTAAGCAATATAACCGAAACGTGAACATTTGGTTGGTGCTGGAATGGCTATTCCGCAACACAATTACAAGTCAACGCCGGTAGTAAAAGAATCTTGGGGTGCAATACCATTCGTCACAGTCTTGTATCAACGACCACAACCTCATACTAGGTGCCGTGCAACGTACACTATCTATTCAGTTGGTTGTGTTTATATGTAAAGTATTTGAAACCGTCCTCCTAAGGCGTCTATTCTGTGCTTGACTGATGCCTAAGTGGTTAACAATGGCAGCTGAAAAAATTTATATCAAATAAATGTCATGAAATTTTACGAGTTTGTTTGGAGAAGTCATAAACAAAGTTCTTTCCAGTGAACCCAACGATGGAGAAAATCTACCCTCACTACCTCTATTAAACCAGAGATTAAGCTCTGATGCTTTGGCAGGTGACACAACTCTTCGTGTTCAAGGGAACAAGTGAACAGTGGTGATGACTATGAGTCGAAATTTAGAAGAATCAGGCAAACTGCTCAACACAAAAAGGCGCGATATATTGTCATCAAAGTTTAGCGGGATAGACGAAACATTTTTGGCGTTCCAAATGGTCCAGAACTCTAAGCTTAGCTCCAGGGATTTTGAAAATTGCAAAACTTCTCATTATCAATCCCGTAAAATTCGTAAACCTCAAATATCGACGAAAGGAGGTGATCTAAAACTTGGCAAGCAAAGATATTATTATCTAATATTAATAAGGAGCATAGTACGAGAAATATAAAATGGGAACGGAAAATGGAAACGGAAAATGAAAACGCAAGCCGCAGGTCCTTAGCATGTCACCGAGGAGAAACGGGCCAAATAAATCAAGTTTGCTTGTGTTTTTAAATCGTTGTGTGGTACGCCCTAATGTTTTATCTTGAGCCATCCGCAATCTCATACATCATGCTCATATTCTCACATGCTTGTATATATCACTTGCATCACAATCTCCTGTCAATTCTCCTCTTGAATGACTCATGCGTGGTTGCACCATATCGCAACAATGCAAGCGAGATTGAGTTTCCGTACATCAACAAAAAAATAACAAAGCATCCAACTCATGCCTAGCAATGAAGGTGACAAAGGTGAGGCCCGTCGAAAGCCCGTTGCACACCTCTTTGTCTCAATCGTGATCTTAATGGTAATGCTCACCGTGATCTTCTTGTTCACCACGACAAGGAACATATGGTGTGCAATTTATAAAATACCAATATGTGGTCAGGGGGAATTCGGATATGTATAGGTATAGAAAATGTGAGTGTTAATTCTCTATTACATAGCTTAGTATAGAATATTTTATTGAAAAATAAAAATGGGATGCGCGTGCGATATTATTAAGGTAAAGGCAGAGACATAGTATTCATCTTTGATCGTTCTTGCTCATTTTGGCCATCCGTCTTGCGTAAAATTCTCTCTCATATAGTAATTTCGATGAGCCTGCATACTGGAGGACTATTACTATTGTATTGGTATAATTTTCATAAGAAGTAAAATTGAACATTGCCATAATTCTTTTGATGGCAAATTTGAGCATGCTTGTGATTCACTCGTCGCAAATAGCTGGCAGAACGCATTTTCTGTGCACCGGACACATCTATAATCACTTGAGCAAACTTGACATGTAGTGTATAAGTCCTGGACCCCACCGGAAATTGAATGTTCAAATAAACACCTTGCAGTCGAAAGCCTTGCGGCATCGCACCTCGGTAGCACAGTCCACATCCAGCTGCGACACTATCATCACCTAGCAGACGATCCAAATGACAAAGACCGCTCGGGGTGGCCTGCTCATCTATGTGAAACCCGTATTGAGGAGCTATAAACGCATGAGTGATCCGCAGAAAATGTTACATTCTCAAGAGTCATTTACGCTTTTAGATACAGCATTCTTCGGCTATGCCTGTCTCAACTCTCAAGAGAGGATACAGGTGTTGGCCATGATTAAAAAAAAAAAAAAAAAAAAAAAACAAGAAATTCAAAGCGAGTATTGGGATCAAGAATTGTCGATCTCGGATTTCCGTTTATAATGCCCATTCAGAGCAATCAAACTAATCAAACTTCGCATTCATTTTAAAGTTCGAATATTACAAATTGATGACGTACTTTATGTAATTCTCAACGTACAAGGATATGTATATCTAGTATGAACGGAGACTATGATCAGCACAATGATGCTACGTTTCCTGTGTGACTTGACGAGACCGTGGCACTAAATTTATCTGCGGCTAAAAAGAATGGCATCGATTTAAATATTGTAACGTGCTGGCTCAATGAAGGCAAATTACAAGGTTGGGGCTGCTATGTAGATTGGCTTGAGTCCCCCAGTTACTTTGTCAAAAGTAACAAAATGTTCAGTTGTTTTCTAAAAGTGCTAGTTCTCAAAAATAGATGCAAGTTCTGTTCGCGTAACTCGGACGATTTCGGCGGCGGTATTTCACACGGCTTCTTGAATGGCGGTGGACTTCTCAAATGATGCGGATGGCGGCAATTCTCAAAATGGCGGCTAAGTTCTTCACTCGAACTCTTGGCAGATAATTCAGGCCTAATCTGGTAAGCAGACCAAATCGGCAGACTTCTTTGTATCAGAAAGTGGACCAGAGTGAAAAGGAAGCTCACAATCTCCTAAAAGTGGCTTTAGAGCAGGTGTTTCTCCTAAGTATTGCAATCCTTTCTGGATCAAATGGCTTTTGGCAGGTGTATCCCTCAAAGTGTAGTAGGCAGACCTGTCTTTTGCTATTGAACTTTTTGGAC
Organism: Jimgerdemannia flammicorona; assembly: GCA_003990745.1. NCBI lineage: Eukaryota > Fungi > Mucoromycota > Endogonomycetes > Endogonales > Endogonaceae > Jimgerdemannia > Jimgerdemannia flammicorona. The sequence goes on along the minus strand of RBNI01000792.1, from coordinate 14,781 downwards.
TGAGGTCTATTCACTCTTGTCACTGGGGTATTTTATACAGTTGTGGTTGCTATCTGGTTGCTTAGGTTTATCTGCGGCTAAAAAGGATGACAACGATTTAAATACATATAATGATAAATTGATCTTAGGGGAGTATCTATCGTTAAACTGTCAAAATCGCAATCTGAGTTTAATCATCTCAATCACCTTGATAAAGCAGGGCCAGCGTCTGCTAAAAAAAATTGCGCAGAAACACGGCCGGGACTCCGTGCTCTGAGATCCTGTCAATCTTGCAGGTACCACAAGCTCGTACTTTGACAATCATGCTTCGTTTCGTGAGGTTTAGAAGCTAGAAAGAGATTGCAGTTGCTATTTTCGGAGAACTTCGAAGAACCCGAATACGGAACTTGGAGGCTGTTTTACGGGTAGGCATCTCACGGATAATTACCTTGCGAAAATATATTCACGACTGCAGACAACTCTTTTCTTGGTAACCAAAAGAAAAATCAGTATACACATCTACCCACCATGTCCTCTACATCCAAACTCCCAACTCCTTCGCTTGACGAAATCCAAGGCTGGGATGAATTACAGTGTCTTTGACCACTTTCAGCATCCTGCTCTCAAATTCAAACCCGAATATGTGGTAATCTTGCGGAATCAGGAAGTAGACGGGAATGCTCTTTTGCAACTTACCAGAGAGGAACTTTTGGGATCTCCATATTACTTAACTGGTGGACCTGTGACCAAAATCATGTGTGAGATTGCTCGATTACGAGGTAACTATTTATCTTTTACAAGAGTATTCAAGGAATCAATATCGAGTAAATGGCTCTGCCAACAGTTATGAATATCGTTTGAATCTTCGGTATCTTTGCTGACTGAATCTTGAACATTCCATTTGTATCTGAGCTGGAACAAACGTCGGTCAGCATGCATCTCCGGAAGGTACGTGATTTTCCTCGGTGTTATAATCATTGTCTCAACGCACAAATTAGTCGTTTGAATCGTAACATAATTTTCGTTTATAAATATATGTAACATCTATCAGTCAAATTCCTGACGAGGCTAGAATCAAAAGGACTGAGGAACTGAAACCAGATATTAATTTGGTGAGACAGAAGATCGAATCGACGACACGAGCTGAACTTCATGAAAGGGAGTGCAAACCTTTGCAAGACAAACCCCGAGGTAGGTGGATCATACGGTTTTATTGTGCAGTCACTCAAAGAAATGAGATTTCGGAACATTCCCTGAACCATTTTGCTGATTAAAGTATAAATTTTTCATCCCAGCACTATCGTCCAATCTTGCGTCGGTTAGTAGCAACTGATATTTTCTGAAAATTTCTGATTTTTTTTATATGTATATAATTAGATTGTGCAGAACATAAAACATGATACAGAAGAGATAACAGACGACACGAGGGACATAAAAACCGACACAACGAGTATCCTTGACAGCCTCGAGGAACTTCACGGCGTGGTTGACAGTCTGTCTGAGGCTGTGTTTGGTCTCCTTGAGGATACAGTCCCGCGACTCTTCTTCTTTCCCGAGAATGGCCATTGGTTGGAGCCATCAATTGGCAGCCTCTTCATCAAAAAGTTCCGTTTATTCTTACGAACCCATCGAAAACGGCCACACGACGAAACAGTTCCATCAGCGCATCATGGCGGTTATCCTGTCGTCCGACCACACGAGGTATGTTATTTTGATATTTAGTATGGCATGCGCTCCAGCTATCACGATTATGGATTCTTATTTTTAACGTATTTTAGTTTGTAGCAAAATATAGACCATATATACGTGTGGTAAGTCGTCTATTTAAACTTGAGCGTCCAAACTCTTTTTGCGAACCATCTAACATTTCTCGTGCAAAGTAGATCATGCCCTGTCTAATACTGGCTGTACGCTTGGGAGCCAGTGAACAAATATATGATTTCTGTGCGCAGACTGTAAAGTTTTTTAAAACGGTTGAAGACTACCTCGAGGCTACTGATAAACAGGCCATGGAATATAGAAGAATTCTGAGACTGGCGGGAGGACCTGATCTACGGAAACTTCAAGGTGAAGCAGTACATTTACTTTCTCTGTCCAATTGTACGTGGACTTATTTCTATGATGCTCTATTTCTATTCGAATTTCGGTTCATAGCTTATATACTGGGTTTGGATAACGCCAACCGACTGGGAAATCTGCAGCGCGTGCTCCGTCGTGGAGAAAACGGCAGCATAACAGTGCGATGGGTGTGCCAGAATCATGCCTCGGAATGGGAGACGCCAAACGCTGTTCGCATTGTTCGTTTCGCCATCAGGGGTAGTTCCGTAGATGACGATATGAAGTTTGATGACGAGACTTGGGAGCTGACGTTCGTATTTTTTTTTTTTTGGTCTTTGATATTCAACTTGGGTCTTTCATATCTGTGTTGTTTTTTTGTACTCAAGATTATTTTATTTAATTTAATATCAGGATTCAGGACATGTCAAAAGATTCTCTACGTATATTTCGAAATTCGGTGACGCGCGCACTGTCTGGTGTCCCTTTGCGGAAAATCAGGCAGTTAGTTTTGACCTTATCAGTCTTTGCTTGGTTATAATGACTATTTAATAAATAAAATTATAGTATTACAAGTTGTGAAAAGGCTGATTCTGAAAATGTAGAAGCTCTGATTAATGCTGCAATCACTATTGAAACTCTTAAGTTATATCAAATTATTTTGTTCAACAAACTTAATAAATTAAATACTAATATACTTTAGCTATTATTATACTTATCTAGACCAAAATATATGAAGAATATACAGTATGAATATCTTTATCTAACATTTTTGTCTCATAATAGATTATTGATAATTAGAAATCTCTATAATAATTTTTTTCATTAAAATAAATATTTTCCATTTATAGATATAAAAATATTCTTCAAGAGTAGGAGGATGTCTTATTAGTAAGAAAGCAGTAAATTACATAGGTTGAAAAATTGAAGAAGCTACAAAATTAGTGTTTATTATAGCAGATAGTATAAGAGCTACTTTTCTGAAAAAGATTCAAGATATTTCTATCAAGTTTGGAGGAGCAACCATCTTAGTAAATATAATTATAACTAATATCAATACTGATACCCTCTCATGAATACTCTGAAAGATCTACATTTAGTAAAAAAGACATAAATAAGGAACTCTACTATAGAATTATCACCTATCTGAAATAGTAGAAGATATTCCAATATCTAAAAGAATGGATACAAATAATTATCAACAGAACCTAGAAATAATTTAAGATTAATAGAGAAATACTCAAGAAAGAAAAACTACTAGTTATATTAGAAATAAACAATAAAGTCAGTATATGAACTTGACTATCTAAGAGAGACAAATATCTATAATAAAGTAAGAAGAATAATATAGTGATCAGGAATAGAGGAAGATATTAGATGATTTGTCAAAATCTGTAACAAATATCAAAAATAAAAATAAGATCAATAAAATTAGACCCTGGAATTAGCAAATATAAAATAAGTATCCTTTACTTATATTGTAATAAATATAATTAGCCCTCTACCTATAATATTGACTAATAATTGATATATTATTATTATATATATTATAAATCTTTTTACAAAATAAATAGAAGCAGAATCTCTCAAAAAAGCCAATATATAGTCAATTATTAATTTCCTTTATAGAGAAATCATCTGCTAATTCAAGATCTCAAAGCAAGTAACTATAGACAGAGGAACAGAATTTATGAATCAGTTCTTTGAGATTCTCTATAAAAAGTATAAGATTCTGTATATTTAAATTATAACTTATCATCTCTAAGAAAATAGATAAATAAAAAGAACTAACAAAGACCCTTAAGAATATTATGTATTATCAAGATCTATAATATGTAATTATAAAAATTGTGATCACTATCAACTAATAATATTATCTGCTCTTTAAGATATATAACTACAAAGTACCTATTTTATCTCTTGAGAATTACTATTTAGAGAAAAAAGTTCTAAAAGAATCTTATTATTTAATAAAGATATACTATAAAAATATATAAATACTGAGATATAGATATTATAATAGAATAATATAAAAAAGACTTATAAATTCTTGAAGATTATCAAGATAAAAGATAAAGTTCTAATATATATATTAGAATATAATAAAAGCTTCATAGTTATAAAAACTAAAGCTTAAATAGAAATGATCTTATCTTATATAAGATATAAAAAAAACTACCTTTTGGCTATAAAAACTCTTAGATATAATTATCTCTACTATTATTTATCAAATCTAACTTAAGAAGTACATATGTATTATAGCTAATAAATATATAAAGTACTATTATAGTCCTCAAGATTACTAGTACTACTTAGTGGACTATAGAGAAATAATAGTATTAAAATATCTTAGTTATAGTAACTCAATATATAATAATATAGTCTAACTATATTATTATATAAATATTATAAATATACATAAAGTATATAAGCTATCAATAAATAACTGTAACTCTCTTCTTCTCTCTATTCTTCTAAGTATTTTATGATAAAAGATTATGAGTCCCATTAATAAAAGTAGATAATAAAGACAAAAATACTTCTTTAATATATATATTACACTATACAAGATATCACACCTATCAGATATATCAAATATGAACTCACTAAGTAGTATAAGTAGAATGAGATCTGAAATAAATACTAATAGTATAAGTGTACCTAATATAATAGTCACAACTATGACTATTTCTATAGTAGTACCAATGATAACAATGATAAAGAGGATGATTTCTGTCTTTGATAGTAAGGACTATACTATATAGGTATACTATATAAAGAATCTCTTAGAAGAATGTGGTCTGGAGGATTACTGGAAGCCACAGATATAAATAATGAGATATAATACTGTAAGAGATTATAGAGTACTAAGAGAGATTATATTTACTCTTTTGAATATACAAATGAAACTCATCATCAATACTATGACAGTGAATAAAGTCTAGAAGATCTTATACAATTACTATTAGTAGACATTTATATTAAACAAATTCTATCTGAAAGCACAACTGTTCAACTTCTAAATAAAGTTCAAAAAGAGTATCTAAGACTATACTAATCATATCAATAATCTGATAAATTAAGTAAATTCTCTTTCTATACTAACAGATCTCATTAAGGATGAAGATAAGGTCTTGGCCCTTATACATAGTCTTCTTGAGATATATAATATAGTTATCACTACTATGAGAGAATCTGGCAAACTACCAGACTATAAGTATATCATTATGAGTTTTCTAAATAAGGAATCAAGACTGGGTGACAATAATAATAATAATAGTAATGAGAAAACATTCTATGGAACATATAGATGAGATAAAGGCAAGTCAAACAAAGGACAAGAGCAAAAGTAGTATAATAGTTAGTATAATAATCAATGAGCTAAATTTGATAATAAATACTTCTACTGTAACAAGTATAGATACTATGAGCAAGACTGTAATCATAAGAAGAAAGAAAAAGATAAATAATATAGATAGGTGAATATTATAAATATCAATAATAATAATGAAGGCAGTAGAGATAGCAGAGATCTATTCTTCACAGAAGTAGTAATCTATTCACATATAAAAGAAGATATAGGAGTGAATTTAGAAAAAAAATTTATGATAAAAAATATTAACATAAGTACTAGCACTAATATAAACTATATACTGAGTACTTATATATATAGTAAAGAAGTCTAACTTATGAATTCTAGTATAATACAGTATATAATAATATACTATGAGTAGTTCTCTATATATAAGAAGTTCAAACACTCTGTATCTATCAAATTAGAGGATAATAATGTTATCTATACTTAAGACAAGAATAATATCAGTATATATCTATATAAAAAAAGTTGCTAAATCCTCAGATATCTTTATGGATATACTATATACTCTAGATATAGGCAAGAATCACTTCTTGATAGATCAGATAAAGATAAAGGAGTAAATATATAACTAAATAGTATAATAGTAATTAATTTAAAGAATAATAAGAAGCTAATATATATATTAAAAAAGAGGAATCTATATACAATTGATAATATATTAAGTAATATTTTATTATATATTCTGCTATAACCAGAGAGGATCTCTGATATATATGTTATAAATACTTAGAATATATTAGTAAGATGAGTCTAAAATAGATGATAAGGAGTAGTTCAGTAAGAGAATTACCAGACTATATATCTCTAAATTTCTTTTATAATAGATGTATAGCAAATAAGGCTTCTTGGTAATCTTTTCAGAAATAGATGAAGTGAGCAGTTAGTATTCTTGATATAATATATACAGATATCTGTGACTCTATATAAATAGTAATATACTCTAGAAAGAAGTATTTTATTACTTTCATTGATGATTATACTTATAAAGCCTATATATACTTTCTTATAATAAAGAATGAGATATTCAAAAAATTTCAAGAATTCAAAGCAATTGTGGAAAATAAAATAAGTTATAAGATATAGACTCTATACTTAGATAATAGTAAAAAATATATCAACAAAGTCTTTAGATACTTCTTGAAAAAGTATAGTAAAGTGTCCTGCGTATAAGGAGGCTAACGTGAGATGAATAGTGTTCTATATAAAATGAATCTAATGTGGGACATGGGTTTGGCTCAAAGGAAGCATATGCTTCCGAAGGCTTGCCAATCACATTCGTATGCAAAGAGGCTGGGCATACATTTATTGTTCCAAAGGGGGATGGGTGGGAGGGGTGTATGAAATCGATTGATACGAATTACTAATGACAATTGCTAGAGTATGTTGAGGGAAATGTGTGGCCGCTGCCTAACTCTTGGGCATGTAGTTGGAGCTTGGGCTAGCTAAGGTAGGGTGCAGAAAGTGATTGAAACTGACTAAGCTAAGATGGTAGATTGCATGATTATGTTGCATAAATGTTTAAGCACATGGTAGAGTGCAGGAAGTAATTGAAACTGACTAATCTAAGATGATAGTTATATTGCACGATGAATGTTAGATACACAAGTATTAAGCGCAATGGCCACTTTGCTGCATTTTGAACTACATTCACAACTATATCAAAGTGTCCCGTGCATGAGGAGGCTAATGTGAGATAAATAGTGTTCTATATAAAATGAATCTAATGTGAGACATGGGTTTGGCTCAAAGGAAGCATACGCTTCCGAAGGCCCACCAATCACATTCATATGCGAAGAGGCCAAAGAACTGCAGGCCTGGGAAGTGGGCAAGGCTTCTAAATATAATGCTGGTACCACTGACCGCTTGTGGGCACCTTTTGGCCACTACCTACCAAACCCATGGCCTGCTGGTAGTCGAGTAGAGGAAGTGCAGCCAAGGTGACTGTCGTCCAAGGTAGAATCTGGTCGAGTTGTCAGATGTAATGCAGAAAGGCCATAGACTTCCACTGACCAGCCAGTTGAATGATGTGATCCAGATATCCTGCCGATGCAAGAAGAGTAGCACCACTGATGCGGAAGGAATGATCATGAATTCCAGTGGCTAGTGGAGTGTCTCTTAAAGGGGCCTGAATGGCCTTGATGAATGTTGAGCAAGAGAGGGGTTAAGTGAGACTGAAGGAGAAGATGGGGTCCTTGGGACAGGTAGAGCAGAGGTGGATCATATTGTCAATCACAGAACAGGGGCAATCGAAGGCACCTGAAAACCCCAGAAATACATTGCCTAAGGTATCAGTTTTGGTGCGAGGGAGGTGTAGAGACCAAAAGGGCCGGGAAAGTATAGGGTCCCAGTGCTGTCGAAGGTGGCACCTGTATGCCTGCCAGTGTGAGTCAAATGGTAGGTGGTCAGGAGATGTCAGCTCGCTGATTTGCATGAGGCCATAAAAGGCTGTACGCATGGCCACCCATATAGTGGCGCCATGAGATATAGTAAGGGGGAGAGCAGCATGAATAAGCTGCAAGTGTTGGCGAGTAATAGGAAGGCGTTCCAGTGAGTGTGAGGGGGGTGGGTAGTGCTGAATGGATTTCAATACCATGTCGAACAGGGGTAAGGATGTGCGGTAGAGAGGGGGGCCTCGCCAGTGGGCCAGTTGATGAGCAGCGATGTCGTAGAAATAGTTCTTGATAGTGGTATATGGCTTTTGATCGTTGGCCAGCTATAGGGCCCAGTAGCTGAGGAGGTCATCGTGAAGAGGAAAGGCAGTGGTATCATCGATGCCATAGCAGCCTAGGAAGCAGTAGAAGGAGTTGGTGCCAGGTCGAAGGGCACCAGTGCGGGTGTGAGAGTGTTGGTAGAGACAGGACTTGAGTCGATGGCAAAGCCAAAGGGGGATATTACGGTTGTAGGAAGCAGTTCCTGGGGATGGGAGGGGAGATAGATAAGATGAGATAGGGAGTCGGCGGGGTTAGATGAGGAAGGAATATACCGAGCTTGGATGTCAAACCCTCTGTTGAGATGTAAGAGGGTAATGCGTCATAAAAGATCATTGACGAGAGAGTGGTGCCGTGCCTGACCACTGGTTAGCGATTTAATACAGGGTTGGCTATCGCACCATAAGATGATATGCTGACAATGAAAGAAGGAACCCCACAATGCAAGCAAAACCCAGATGGTGAACATTTCCTTCCAGAAAATGTTATATCCCTTCTGGTTGCTGAATGAAGAGGCCCACCGAATGCTCCACCAGCATTGGCCCAGAAGGCTGCTGGCGCTAATTGTTCTGGATGCGTCTGTGAATAGACCACAATCCTGCCAATCAGAGTGGAAAAGCAGACAATGACCTGTCCATGAGCATAAGATGTCCTGCCACCATTGAAGATCAGTGGCCAGATAAGAAGATAGATGATGCTGCCCAGCATAGGGTGGTTTCCATGCAGAGATGAAATGAATGATGGAATCACAGAATACTTTCCCATCTGGAAGGACTTGGACAATATACATGAGATGATCCAGTAGTGAATGAGCATCATGGTAAGACCGAGGACGTGGCTGACGAGCCTGATGAGGTATTACAAGCCAGTCTGCGAGCAGAGAGAGGATGCGTGTATGTTTTTCGAGTGGGAGGCTGATTGTCATGTTGGGGGCATCAAGGAGAAAGCCCATGTACTCGATAGTTGGTGTGGGAGGTATATCCTTGGCTGCTTTGAGGGGAAGACCAAAGCGAGCAGCGACTGAGTAAAACCACAAGTATGTAGACTGAGTGGTAGAGAGTGATGCGACATAGATAAAGTCATCCACGAAGTGATCCAAATTGGGAAGGTTATACTGCTGAATGCAAATCCACATGAACAAATCCATCAGAGATATGAATATGAATGGTGCTGAGCGAAGGCCGAATGGAAGGAATATGTCAAGGAAGAAAAGGCCGAGCCAGCAGATGCCTTGCATAGCCCAGTCAGACCAGTGGACGGGGATCATGCGAAAGGCTTCAGCAACATCTGCCTTCCAAAATAGAGCTGTAGCGCCAAGTGCGAGGAGTAGCTGGAGGATGGACTGGATTGACTGGTACTGAATTAAAAACTCCTCTGGGTTGATGCCATCATTTACAGAGGCTCTCTCCAGGAAGGACAGGTGTTGAATGGTGCGAAGTTTGGTAGAGTTCTTTTTTGGAACAACTCCTAGGGGAGCATTGTGAAAGGGATGAAACTCAGTTAGTAATGCAGAGGGAGATGAAAAGGGTCCTAAGTAGCAACTGGCTTAAAGTTTGGCAAGAATGTTGGCAGAAAGGATATCGCAATATTGGTAAGCTAATGCCAGATTGTCAGATATGTAGTCGATATGAAGCTCAGGATGGGAGTAATTGCCATGAAGGTAACCCTGATATAGGCCTGTTAAGTGGTACTGAATGAGAAGTTGGTCTGAATGGGTGTGAAGTGCTCATTGCTACTCCCCAAGGCGGTATGGACACGCTGGGGGGTTAGACAGGAGTGGGGTCACGAGATTAGCTGCAGCGAATAGAGCACTCTGTGCCTGGGTGAGAGCCATAGCAGAACAAGCAGACATGGGGGCAGCCACAATTGCTGCAGCAGCCAGAGCCATTGTAGTTGCAACAGATAGAACTAGCTGCACCATCCGAGGAGAGAGTATCATCTGGTTTGATGGAGAATGTAGGTCACATGAGAGGGATTTGGGTGCAAGAAGTCGATGCATGCCCCTGCACCCCACACTGAAAGCATAAAAGGGGGCATGATGAGGTCATTCTGGGACTTCCTGTTGAGAAGGCTGTTGCCTGTATGGGCCAATGTGTTGGTTGGTAGGCAAGTGGTGCTGATGCCGGCTGGCCGACGATGGTTTCAAATGTACGCCAGACAGCATCTGGGTTGCCAATATCCAGCTCTGGAAAGGATGCTTTAAGTGTGCGAACTTGCTGGTCAAACTGCTGAAGAGCAGCCCAGTCATAATGGTCATTGATGGCCTTGATGATAAAGATGATATGTGCGAGTAGCTGTGCAGCATATGCAGTGTGGGGGGCAGCTCGAGTAGTACCCAGAGACAGCAATGCACCCCGAATGTTGAAGATGGCTTCAAGCCAGAGTGGTAGGTCAAGATTGTGGTCTGGTGGATATGAATCAGGTTTTCGCTGATTGCTCGGACATGATAGCAAGGCATTGCCTGTCCATTCGGCCAGTATTTGGTATTCCCCTGCCTCAAGTAAGGTCAGCAGCTCCAATGGAACCCAATCATGATGTAGAATGGCGTCAGAGATGAATAGGGGGTTAAACAACTCACCATTTAAAGAGTTTGAAAACCATGCTAGTAAGGGTGCCAATGGGGTTGGCTGCAGTAAAAGTGAGGAAACTGTCAGAGAGGTGAAGGCAGCTGGAAGAGGGAGTGCTGGCGGTAAGCTGGGTGGTAGGACTGGAGGGGGGTTGATGTTGGCTAAAGGTCTGTAGAGACATGCCGCGAGTGCTGGAAGTAGCCGTTCGATCAATGCATCGACTTCATGACCATCAGGGAGCAGTGCTGGAGCCAGTGCCATAGGTTCGGTAACTGGGAAATCAGGGCCAGATCAATGAGTATCGAGACGTATAACCAGGGTGGCCTTTTGACTGTCTATGGAGAGGTTGTATTCATGGCAGAGTGTGATGAGCTGGTCCTTGCACAATGTACGTAGGCCAGTTAAGTTGGGAATTGATGGGGGTGCATGTGGGGTACCAGGTGCTGGAACTGGGGGACCAGACAGTAGGCCTTCAGACCAATGGATAGGTGGCATGATGTATCTGAGAGATAGTGCATGAAATCGATTGATATGAATTACTAATGACGATTACTAGAGTATGTTGAGGGAAATGTGTGGCCACTGCCTAACTCTTGGGCATGTGGTTGGAGCTCGGGCTAGCTAAGGTAGGGTGCAGAAAGCGATTGAAACTGACTAAGCTAAGATGGTGGATTGCATAATTATATTGTATGAATGTTTAAGCGTATGGTAGGGTGCAGGAAGCGATTGAAACTGACTAATCTAAGATGGTAGTTGCATTGCATGATGAATGTTAGACACACAAGTGTTAAGCACAATGGCCACTTTACTGCATTTTGAACTACGTTCACAACTATATTATCTAATACTCTATAATAGTTCTCTATACATCTGAACAGAATGGTATAGTGAAATACTTTAATTAAACAGTAGTAGAGATGACTTCAATAATGATGAATATAGCTAGCTTACCATACTTCTTCTAGGCCAAAGTAGTGAATATAGTGGTGTATATCCAAAATTATTATATTTCTTAAGCCCTAAGTAAGGAATCTAGCAATAATCAGCAATCCAGGAATGATGGTAATCTTACCTCTGAGGAATTGTAGAGTAGATCTAAGTCTAATATTATACACTTATAGATATTTGAGAGTGAGGCTTATATTCCAGATAAGGGTGACAATAGAGATAAATTTGAGCCTAAGACAGATAAATATATATTTCTTAGATATAACAGAGTGATATATAAATTATAGAATCTACAGAAATATCATATAAGTATCTTTTGTAATATTTAATTCAAGAAGACTAAGCAGAAAATTTGTATGGAAATTTCTATCTTGAATAATCTGATAGTATAGCTAGCAACAACTATACTAACCTCAAAGACAAGTGAAAAGTATCTATGCCAGTACTAGTATAACCTATATATATATTAATGAGGCTATTAGAGTCAAGAATTACAAAAATTACAGATAAGAACAATAATGAAAATATCTCTCTAAAGAGTAAGAAAAAGTATAAATCTAGACTACAAAACAAGATCAAAGTAGATTTAGGAGGTTATTGAGACCAATCTAAGATATCTTATTGTAAATATCATATGAACTATACTTATAAGTATACTTATATAGTAATGACTAATAAGTTAGCAAACTATAATAAAGCTATATACTTAGATAATAAAAAGGAGTAGAAAAAGACTATAGATAAGAAATACAATTTATTAATTAAGAATAATATATAGAATTTAGTCTCTTTTCTGATGAATTAATAAGCAATAGGATCTCACTAGATATATAAAGTTAAATATAATAGTAATAGTGATATGTATAGAGTGATATAAGGTCTAATTTGTAGTAAAGAAATACTTATAAAAATATAGTATAGACTATGATGAGACCTTTTCCCTAGTATTCAAGCTTATTTTACTTAGAATATTTCTTATAATTAAAGTTAAATATAATTATGAAATCCATCAAATAGATGTTAAGACAGCCTTCTTAAATAGTAATATAGATATAGAGCTATATATCTATTAACTATAGAGATATAAACTATATGACAATAAGCAAAGGGAGCCTATATATAAACTATATAAAGATCTTTATAGTATTAAATAAGTGACAAGATTGTGAAACTAAAAAATTGACAAATATCTCTTAAGTAACAGATTTAAGTATTGTGAGGTTGATATATATATATATATTCAATATATATTCTTAGAAATAGTATATCTGGGAATTTGGGTTAATGATATTATTTTAGTTGAGATAAAAAGAGAGATTAATAATATAAAAGTAATACTATACCAAGAATTCAAGATAATAGATATAGGTAATATATCCTATTCTCTTGGAATATTGATTACACATGATAGATATAAGTATGCTATATATCTATTGTAAGCTATATATATTCAAACTATATTTGAAAAATTCAGTATAAGTAAATACAAATCTATTAGAACCTCTATAGAGATATCTGTAATATTAAAGAAGTTCAGTAATAATATATCTAAGGAATTCAATAATATTCCCTATTAGTAATCTGTAAGACCTCTTATATATTTTATGTTTGGGATAAGATCTAATATATCATATATAGTCAATAAAGTAATATACTTATTCTGCTATAATAATTTACATTAGATAGCAATTAAGTATATTTTCAGATATATTAAAGTTACAGTATACATATTATATGTATACTCAACTTAAGAGATAGAAATGATAAGAAATAAAGTAGAAGCAGTATAATATAGTTAACTAATATATATAATATAGACTGAACTAGAGATCTTAACAATTAGTACTCTACAATCAGATATCTCTTTAAAATTAGTAAAAATAGAGTTATTTTGTAGCAAATATATAAATAATCTTTAGTGACAATATTATCTATATAAGCAAAGTATCAAGTATTGTCTATAGTAATAAAATAAGCTATATGACTTTAGAAACTATTAAAAGAGTTGGAATTTTCTCAAGAATAATACTCTATATTACTCTAACAAAATAATTAGTTTATGAATACTATGGCAAAGAACTCTATACATTATACTAAAATGAAGCACATTAATATATAGTATAATTTTATATGAAAATATATAGAAAATAGTTCTATATATATATCTAGAATATACTTCTACAGAGTATATAATAGTAGATTTATTGATTAAAGCTCTTCTAAAGATAAAGTTTAACTTATATATATAAGAAATGAGACTTACAAATAACTCTACACTAATGAGAACTCTATACTAACTAATGGAAACTATATACTAGTGAGTAGTAAGTAATAATAATAATAATAATAATATAGATATAATAGATATAATAAAAAGTTTTTTAGAGTACTAAAAGTCTCTCACTATATTTTATATATTGTATATATATCTCTTTAAATATTGCTTACATTCTCTTATTTGTAAATAGATCTGAATTTATATTACTGATTAATATTATTCTAGATCTCCATCTTTTACTACTCTGTTGATTTATTTTTATACTTATAAGCAGGGAATTTGGATCTTTTTTGATCATCTAGATAGTACTCAGTTAGTCATATCTTAGTTTGGCTATATTTTAGTTTTATTTATATATTCTGAGATATATCTCATTAAGTAGAAATATTGAAATATCTTAGTTATAGCAACTCAATCTATAGTGATATAGCTTGACTATATTATTATATAAACATCATCAATATGCATAAAAGTATATAAGCTATTAATAAACAACTATAGCACTTTTCTTCTCTTTATTCTTTCAAGTATTCTATAATAAATAGTATTCTGCCAAACTCTCAACTATAGAGAAATTTTTAATGGTATCTAAAGTTATATACAGATCTATCTATTATAAATTTCTTACTTCAGAGCCTATCAATATAGAGCAGAGCTTCAAGTTGAGATAATTTTTTGATCAATATCTAAACAAGACTAAAGAGGAGTAGATTGCATTCTATCAGATCTCTTATGCTTACATTCTATTCACACCTCCCTCTCCCCCCCACACCCAAAACCATGACCAACACCCTGATCCTCCGTCTGGACGGTCATGCCAACAACTTGATCGTCGACGCGCCGCAGGCGACCTTGGACTTGCTCAAG
>RBNI01000791.1:0-26892 GCA_003990745.1 Jimgerdemannia flammicorona | reverse complement strand
TTTTGAATGAGGATACCCACCCCCCCCATCCATACTTCCCCCCCCCCCCCCATTCCTTAGTCCAATCCTGCAAGTCCACATCTGCCTCATAATGGACATCCTGTAGCAAGAAAAGATCTGCATCCAGTCTCTTTAGCCATCCAAATATATACTTCCTCCTAGCCGCCCCCCATAACCTATTCACATTCAAAGAGAATATTCTAGTTATACTGTTCATATTGAAAAATATTTGAATTAGAGATCTCAGCCTAGTATTCCATGCTCATCTCATCCCCAGCCAGATCCAAGTGCCGCTCTGCTTTTAAGTCACCCTTCACAACAACCTGAGCATCCAATGCCTCCAAGATTTCCTGACATTCCACTCTATCCACCACCTCCATCTCTGACCAGTAGTCTGTGCAGACTGCTCTCCACTTCTCCAATCCCTTTCTTGAGCCCCACAAGTATGCTGCCCAGTCATTTGCAATCCCCCTAAGTTCCTCCTCCCTCTGATCATCGACTTGGTATTCAACTGATTCCAAAAGGACCACTAGGATCTCATTCCTCACCTTCCTTGGTACCTCTTCATCCTGAAGGATTTCCTCCCAATACCTCTCTTCCATAACCCAGAAGTCCTCTCCCCCCAGCTTCTCCACTGCCACCTCTTTCAGAGTCTTCTACAACTACTTCTCCTCATCCACTGCCTCTGCCACACCCTGGGTGACCCAACCACCCCCTATCTCTGGGTCTACCAAAGTGCTCCTCCTCACTGACTCATCCCACTCCTCATCCAGTATATCCAGTAACTCCTCCTCTCCCCCAGCCCCACCTGGGACACTATACTGAGAGTGCACTCCTTCACTCATCTCCACATCTGTCTCCACACTGCCTTCCCTCTCCTCTCTCAGTTCAACCTGGACTCCCCCTTGGGCCATCCTGCTTCCCCCAGCCCAGGCACTCTCCTGCAATTCTGCTTTCCCATTCCCTATGCTGCTGCCTGCCCCACTGCCACCCAACTTCACCAGCAGCTCCTTCTGGATCCTCCTCCCCTGCATCTTCTCCCAGGTCACCTGATCCAACCTGACCTTCTTCCCATCAACTACTTCCACCACCATCCTGGCCTCATACTCCTTCCAAGCCAATCTCCTCCTCTCTACCACTCCTTCCAGATCCTCCAGAGCCTCAAGCAAGTCTTCCTCCTCTTCCTGAGTCCCCTTCACCCATGTGACCTTACACTCCACTGGTCCCCACTTCAGAGTTGCTGGCCAGTTCCTCTTCTTCCCTATATTCTCCTTTCCAGCCAGTCTCACCCAGATGTTGACATCACAAGTCTGGAGCTCCATCCCCTCCCAGACCTTGAACCTGACATCTACAATCTCCCTATACTCCTTGACTATCTCCACAATCAACTCCCTGGCCCTCTCCCTTGACACTGTAGGGAGGTCCAACACTGTCAACTGTACCACTCGGGGGTCCCAGTGTATACACCTGGCCATAGGGACCATGACTCTGTCCACTGTTACTCCCTTCTCTATGGCAGCCAGCAATGCCTCTTCTTCCTCGAACCCCACCTTGACCCCTTCTTTCCTCTTCAAAAACTTCACCAATGCTGCCCCTTTTGCCTCCTGCACTACCAGCCCCAAGATCATCCTCACAGTTATCACCAAGCTCCTGAAACACATTGTGACAGCAAATTCTGACCTCGATTTCTTGAGTAATGGTGCTGATACCATGCCTGTCACCCCATCTATCAGGTCCTTAGGCCTCATGCCCACCCTCTGTCCTGAACCAGCAACTGCTGCCACATCTGGATTTTTTTCCAGATCCCCAGTCACAGTCCTATCAACAGTCACATCTCCAGCCCCTACTCTCCCCCCACCTCTACTGCTGGTCACTCCCCTGGGCACTCCTCTCTGTCCCCCAGCAGTAGCCATTGATGCCTTCCCCAGGCCCAGCCAACCATCCAGACCAGAGGCCATTCTCCCCATCTTGACCTTGTCAGTAAAGGTCAACCTCTCCCCTCCTCACTGCCTCAGACTGCCCCTCCCTTCACCCCCAGTGTCATGGCCAGCTATTGAGGCCCCTGGCATCTCCAGACCATCTCCCCTCCTCCCCACATACTGTCAGCCAAAGGCACCACTGCTCCCCAGACCAGCATGCTCACCAGTTCGATCATTGTCATCCATGTTGATAGTCATCTATCACCAAAAATGTTATAAAAGTATTGTCTGAGTCTTGTGTCACCTGAATGTTACTGGTGAAAGGTGTGCTGCCAAGCTTCTGTTCTATCATCTTCTTCAGTTTCAGATCTATTTAATTCTAAGGGCTCCTCTTTTTTTTCAGAGAATAGTTCCTCAATATGATAGATAATACTCAGGTAGATAGCAGGGATCATTCTTTGGATATCTCTAAGATAAAATTGGGCCTGGATTAATGCTCTTGTATTTTACTTATATATGGTGTAGAGTCTGTCTGCTATAATATATTCTTTCAAGTGAGGCCTGTGAGATATCTAATCTAAGTATACTCAGGGGTTGAGAGATCTTATAGTTGGTTTTCTAATAGCATAGTATTATAGCTGGTGAATTTCTAGAAGTTCCTGAGCTATAGTGAGGTTCTCTTGATAAACCTAGATTAATTGAGAATAGTTGCCAACAGTTTCTCTAAACTAGAATAGGAAAATTAACAGAGCTTAAAGAGAATCAAAAATAAGGGTCTAGAGGTACTGATTAATTCTTTGAGTCATTATATCAGAGGTAAATATATCTTGAGGTAATTAATATATACTGGAGTTCTCAGAGTATGTCTCTCTATACTTCTTATATAGATACTTATTCCTCTGATATTATATATAAGATATGTAAGATTCTTTCTTATAAGTACATAACCTCTAAGCTACTAAAATTGCATGTCACCCTTAGGACAATTTCAGAAATCACATGCAAGATCATGAAGCTGAGTCAAACTGAAGTCATAGATTACAAAGCTGAGTCAACTTAAAGTCATAGAATACAAGATTTATATAAATGGAACCTTACTAATCAGGACCAAAAGTATATATACTAAATATACCATACATCAAAATGGAGAACTATAACAAACCAAATAAATAACTATAACTCTTAAATATATATCCAGTTATGGCTACTGAAATCTACAACTATATCTGTACTGACATTTGGAATACTATTGTCAATGAAGCTATAGCTCCCCTATCTCTCATGAATATCCATAGCCTAGTACTCCTTTATTTTGTAGAAGCCTAATGAAATGCCCTAAATATACTTAGTAAGATCTACCAAATTGGACAAATCTCAAGCTATTATCAGATCAGCCATCTTCTGGAAGATATAGTTAACCATCATTACAATATAGATATTACTGAAATATCTCAATACCAGAAACTCATTGCTTGCAAATACTAAGAACTCTTTTTTAAGTATAGTACCTTTATTCCCTACCTCTGAGTTACTACTACTGAAATGGTTGCTACTCTAACCTATAGCCAAATTGACAATATAGTATAAGAACTTAACCACATATATATCAAGTATGCCCAAACTATAGACAGATCCTTCTTGCACTCCAATGACCACATCTTGCAAATGCTCTAAGTTGGATATACTATGAAGGATATCTATAATATAATCTAGTTTGACAATAATGAAGCAGAAGACAATGATCTTTCTGATACTAATATGACCTCTAGTCAAGGATTCCTGTCAACACTGATCATCCTGCCAATCTTGCTAATGAACTTATAACAGTTCATAACCATATATGAGACCTATTAGAACAATGATTACTGACACAAGTATCAACCTACATTTATACCTGATTACTTCAACTACAATGAAGAGACTGGAGAATACAATCTATACTCTCAAGATCAAACCAATAATCTCACCTCCTGAGTATGAACAAAATGAAGTACAGCCACCAGTATACTATAATCCTACTATATATAGTGCTATAACTTACTGAAGATATACTGATAGTGAATCTGATAAAAATGAAAATAATATATCCCTTCTCTGCCCACCAACACTATATTCAAGATGATTCCATTCTATGGGATGGTGATATAGTTTTAATATACTACTATATAAATGAACAAGAAAATATGATCCAAGAACCACTCTTCCTAGATGACTACTTCATCAGAGATGATATCATTGATGATGACCTCATTGAAGAATATTCAGACAGCATCTAAATCTATAGATAGCTTAGCAGTCATTAGTATAATTATATTAGCCTTGTACTATATAGCTACATACTGACTCAGCAGTTAGTCAACCTCTTAATATATCAGTTTACACTTATACTATATAACTGTATTCTAACTCATCAAAGTACTAAGTACTATATCTATATTTAGCATAGTCCAGATAGCCTCTCATTAGTATAAATACCCACTCCTCTAGACCTCAGAAATATAGATAAGAATATAGACAAGAATATAGATACAAACACTTCTCTATACAAATATTCCTTTACACACTACTCTTAGTATTAGCAATATCATAAATAGTAAATAAATCTATTTAATAACCCACAAACTACTCTTAAGTAAATTCATTCTATATTAGATCCTACTCCTAACTAGATTCTGAAATTATCTAATTGAGTATTGTCTGCAGTAATATGTTGATTCAACTAAGCTGGTCTTAGTTTCTTGAACTTCCTGAAATACAGAAAATCCTGAATATCTAGAACAAATCTGAAAAAGGACTTTGGTGAGACATCAACTCAATCTTGAAATCAATAAGTATAGAGGATACACTCTATATGAAATTGATCTTGACCTTAAGAAAATGATCTTTCAGAATATCCAGAACTTCTAGAAAACTCTTCCAGAACTATATAATAGTACTCTAATAAAGTACTCTCTTACAACTTGATAGCAGTAGTTTACAATTCAATTCTACTTCAAGATACTTTCTCACTTAGCTATAACCCTCAACAGAAATTTATATGTATAAGTTGGTATTAAGTCCAACTGCTGAACTAGAATTTATTCTGAACTATCTGACAAACAATCTGAAGTAAATTGAACCTGATGTACAAGAACAATTAGACCTCTATGCCTATAATAAGTAGGATAAGCTTCATATACAAAAAGAAGTACTTCAATAAAATTAGCAAATAGATGAAACCCTATACATCAAACTCCTTGCTCTATACCCTGCAAGCCAAGATAAAGAAGGTCTTATAGAAGTCTTCTTTATTCTTCTCAACAAGAGTTTTGTAAGCTCTACAAATCTGAGTGACCTAGGATAACCAGCAGCTGTCTTTCTAGCCTTAGTTTCTCATAAAGCCCAAGTCTCTGTCACTAAGTAGCTCAACTCTACTGACTATCACTATACCAGAACCAAGACTACTCTATACTACTACTTCCAGAATTACAAGGCTCACTATATTCTTAAAGAAGAAGTTAGAGAAACCCTTCATCAAGAACCAGACCCTAAGTCAGAAGCAGGTCTAGCTAGAACCCTACTCAAACCTGAAGCAGAAACAGAACCAGCTTTTGATTTAAGTCTATCTGAAATCTGATATATAACTTATACTATCTATTTTGATGCTGAATAAGCCCAACTACATAGAGACCTAAGTAAAGAGAAGGAGGAGTATCTTACTGAATTTGATCTCAGATATACTACTAAAGGAGACATACCTTCTTTAGGACAAAATATACCTATAGAACAATAGATAGTTATCTATCAAGCTCTTATACCAGACCCACAACAGTTACTCCAGCAACTCATATAGACTCAAAGAACACTATTATACTCTGCACCAGTACCTCAAGTCATATCAGTAACCTCACAACTGCCTCCAGTAAACAATATGGCAAATCAACAAATTCTAGACCTTATAGCCCAGATAGCCATAATAGTAGCAACCATTACTACCCTAGCTGAATGGACCTGATCAACAAAAAGCCTGAGTCTATCTATCTTTAATAATACTGCACAAGAAGTCCAAAGTTTTATTAGTATAGTTGATATTAATTTCAAAGCCAACAATGAACTAATGAGCAAGTTGCTGACTACCTTCTGACAAACAACTAAGACCACACTATTGAACAACTCTTTGCTACTACCACAGCTTATGTCCACTGAGTTATTACATTCTTCTGAGGACCTGCTGAAGAATGGTGGTAAATCCTTCTTAAAAAATCCCTCACATAGGATACTTAATTTATAGTTGTTGTCCAAAATGTAGCAAACAATACCCCTGGATATGAAGATCACTCTGTAGCCCCTGGACTCAAACAACTCATAATTGCTCAATATTGAAGCAAAACTCTGATTACCAAATCCTAAGTAAAACTCTGCAATCTCAAATTTAATATACATGGCAAGGAGGAATTTAAAACCTTTTGTACAAAACTCAAGTCACTCCTGAACACTATTGGTCTAGGATATATTATCAATGGTGAAGTACAAAATGGTATAAGAGCAGACCATTTATTTGATATACTACCAGAATAGCTCACAAGAAAGATCCAAGAACAAGAATGTCTAGTTGGTTGTAATTACTAACAATAGTATCTGATAAGAATCAAGATCATGGTCAAGTGAATTCTAATAGCTGGACCAATCCTATCTCAAAGACAATTTAATAATAAGGAAAAATCCTAGACCAAGAAAGAAGAATTCAAACATAAAGTATTCTAAGCTCTCTCCACATCTATCTTATAGATATCCCAAAATTTGAAACTCATCCAGCCAAGTATCTTTAAGAAACTTACTGAAGGAGAAAGAAATGAACTCTGAAAAAGTGGAGCATACTTCTACTGCTGAAGAACAGGATATATGGCTAGTACCTGCCCTAACTGAAAACCATATACTACAATATAAGCTACCATCACTACTCTGTATCATCTCAACAATCTGACTATTAAGATACTAGACTTTGTCAAGTTAAGGACAACAGCCACAGCCCCAACTAAAGTAAGTCAAAAAGCAGCTAAATATGACCTATATACAGCTGAAGAAGCTATAGTTTCCAATCAAGAAGTTAAGCAAATTTACACAGGAATTAGCATTTGAATCTCTGAAGGATATGTTGAAAGAATATGCTATCACAGTAGTCTAGTATTAAAAGAACTCTCAGTAGAAGGATGAGTCATTAATAAAGATTATACAGGCAAAATCATTGTCTTCATCTGAAACCATAGTTGGACACCATTTAAGATTCCTATCAGTTACTGCATGACCCAGATCCTATTTGAGAAAATTGAATCAACTCTGATAGTCAAGGAAGTTCCTGAACTACTACCCACTATCAGAGGATCTAAGAGATTTTATTTATCAAACAAAGCCCCAGCCCAACCCACTGCAAATAAGAAGAAATAGTTTTATAAAAAAATTGAAGATAGATTTGTATCAAGTGGCTAATATTCTCATGATATTAGAATGTACTCTTTCTGAATAATTGATAATTACTTCTTTTATATCAATGAACTGGTCCAATAAAGGGCTAACAGAAGAAAACCTCTTATAACTAAAATTACCATCATTGGATTAGATAAACTGCTTACTCTCAAAACTTTTATTAATTGAGCACCTGTCAAGATCATGATAGACAGTAGTGCCTCAGGCAATTTTATCAATGAGGAAATAGCCAACAGACTTAAAGTTCTGATCTCTCCAGTATAACAAACTCAAGTAGTTACTACAGCTAATGAAACCTCACATATCATTAGTAAGGAAGTCTGCAACCTACTCTTCAGAATTGATAACTACTAAGTATATATATATTAATTTTCAAATTGTATTACTTCCTGACAATGAAATCATCCTTGGGACCCTATGGTTAAAACAAGAGAACCCTATGATTGATTGGGTAAACTATTTCCTGACCATTAAGAAAGGATGCCACAATTCCAAACTACAAGGCAAAAAAGACCCACTCAGTTCTAGTGACCCAGACACAAAGATCACCCACATCAATAAACTACAACTCAAGAAATTAGCTAAGAAATGCCCTCTCTTTACTATCTTTATACAGTCATCCAAAGGAGAACCTGAAAACCTTGAAGAAAACTTTTCCAAAGTTGATAGCTGTGTTAGACCTTTACTTCAGAAATTCTAAGACATATTCTTAAAGAAACTTCCAAAAAGTTTACCATCTAAACAAGCTGTAGACTATGCAATCAAGACCATCCCAGATGCCAAGCCTGCCTTCAAGTCAATCTATCATATATCTCTAAGAGAAATTGATATATCCAAGAAAGAGATTAATGAACTTCTAGAATAAGAATTCATTAGATCTAGTATATCACCATATAGTGCACCAGTTCTCTTTGTTGTCAAAAAAGAAAGAGACCTATAAATATATATTAACTACTGAGATCTCAATAAACAGACTATCAAGAACTATTGCCTACTATTCTGAATTAATAAAATATTTGATAGGCTTACCAATTTATAATTCATGAGCTCTTTTGATCTATGAAATAGCTACTAGCAAATTGCCATAAAAGAAGAAGATATCTACAAAACTGCTTTCCAAACTTGCTATGGATATTTTGAGTTCTTAGTTATGCCCTTTGGCTTAACTAATGCTCTTGCAACTTTCCAGATACTGATGAATACCATTCTATATCTATATTTAGACAAATTTGTTATTATTTATATTAATGACATCCTAGTCTTCAGCAAAACCCTGGAGGAATATCTTGAACATCTTGAACTAGTATGTACTACTGAAGCTTCAAGAAAATTAACTCTGTACAAAACTCAGCAAATGTAAATTCCTCTTCAATTTCTTGGACATATTATTACTCCTAATAGAATTAAAGTAGACCTCAGCAAAATCTCCACAATCAAGGAATGGCCCAGACTCAAGAAGCTAAAATACCTTTAGTCATTCCTAGGACTAGCAAACTATTATAGATAATTTATTATCAACTTTGTCAAGATCCCTACTACTCTTATTCAATTGACTAAGTATGGTAAAAAAGAAGAATAGCTTTGAATTACAAAGTAAGAAAAAGACTTCAATAACCTTATTAAATGGGGACCTGAACAAGATATAGCCTTCCAAGCTCTGAAAGATACCTTAATGTACTTTAAGTAGTAAATTCTGCTCTACTATATAAAGTTATCACTAATGTCTTAGATCTGGCTCTTGAAGCAGTACTTATGTAAGAAGGACACCCTATAGCTTATCATTCTTATAAGTTCAATGATGCTGAAATCAACTATACAATCTATAAGAAGGAAATGTTAGCCATTGTAGACACTTTGATCAAATAGCAAACATACCTTAAAGGAGTACACTTTACTATATTGATGGACTACAAATTATTAGTCAACATTAAGACTCAGGCTATCCTTTCTCAAAAGTAAGCCAGATGGATAAAAGTCCTCACTAATTTTGACTATGAAATCCAGTATTGGCCAGATAAGGAAAACATTATTGCTGATGAAATTTCCAGACCACTAATTGAAGAAGTTATACAAACTCTCACCTTGGTTACTAACTCAATTATGAAATAAATTATTATAGTATGTACTAATGATAAAGAAGCTCAAGCACTCTGAAGAATCCTGAGCAATGATGATATTGATAAGTACTCTCAGTATCATTAATACCAATTGAAGGACAATATAATCTATTACAAGAATAGATTGTATATTTCTAACAATTGAGACCTCTGAAGGACTATCCTATTTGAATGTCATAATGCCCTATAGCTAGATATCTAGAATTTGATAAATGTTATGAAGTTATTTCTTAAAACTTCTATTGGCCCCATATGGCAGACCAGTTAAAGACCTATATTACTTTCTATGATGCCTGCTAATACAACAAGTCTTCAACTCTAGTAAAACCTAGATTACTCTACCCTATCTCAGTATTATCTACTAATTGAGAATAAATCTCTATAGACTTTGTTATATAACTACCCCAAACCAAGAATAGGAAAGATGTAATTATTGTCTTCATAGATTATCTTAGTAGACAAGCCTACTTTATACCCACTACCACTACTGCAATAGCACCAGAAATTTCCACACTCTTATTTGACAACATCTTCTACTATTATAGTCTTTCTAAGAATATTATTAGTGACTAAGACCTGAAATTCACTAGCTATTTTTAGAAAGTACTATATGTACACCTTGGAATAAAACTAGTACTATCTATAGTCTTTTACTCTGAAACTGATGGCCAAACTGAAAGAATGAACCAAACTTTGAAACAAATACTAAGAAATTATATTTCCTATAGATAAGATAATTAGTATGAATATCTCACTATAGTTAAGTTTATCTATAATAATAGCAAATAAGTATCTCTTGAAATAACTCCATTCTTCATCAATATAGGATAAAACCTGAACATCCCCCTGATACTTATCAGAACTATTGATGAACTCTTCACAGTCAAAGCTATTGAAGAATTCCTACTCTGAATATATAACTTAAGCCAGATTGTAATTGAAAATTTATCTCAAGCTCAAGAGCAACAATCATAGTATGTCAACCAGCACTACTGAGAAAAGACTTTTGATATCAGAGAAAAGTTCTACTAGATATCCAAGGATACCAAGTTGACAACCTTAAGTACAGACTCTTTATGAAGCTAGACAGCAAGTTTATTAGACTATTCAAAGTTATTGCACAAGTTTCTCAAATATCTTACAAATTAGTACTATCAGATATTATCAAGATTTACTCTATCTTCAATGTTCAATATCTCAAGCAATATAATGAAAATAATAATAAGCTATTTACAAATTGAACTACAAAACCACCAGAACCTGTCATTATTAATGACTAAGAAGAATATAAAGTTGAATAAATTCTCAACAAATGTGGTCACAAGAATCACTCAGAATATCTTGTCAAGTAAAAAGGTTATCCAATTTATAATACTACATAAGAACCCAAATCAAACCTCCAGAATACTGCTGACTTAGTTCAAGAATATGATTTTTCAAATAACTAATTTGAATACTCTAATATCTATCAGTCCTATAATATATATTACCCCTCTTGAATATTGTTAAAAGTACCCCTACAATTATTATAAGTAAAATCATAAACTCAGTAAGTTAAGACAAAAGATATATCAACTCTCTAGAAAAATAGTAAAACTGGAAGCCAGCCTATTCTCCCTGTACTACTAGTGGAAAATGAGGTATAGACATTTAAGAAAATTCCTTAGACACACCTTTCACCAGTAACATTCAGGTGACACAAGACTCAAGCAATACTTTTGACAATGTTTTGGTGAAAAGTGACTAGCAACATGGCGAGCAATGACCATATAGGTGTGCATACTAGGTCAGGTGGATCTAGGGCCTTTGACTAGCAGCAGGTGGGAAGGGGTTATGGCCTGGGGATGGGGGCCTTCGGAGGACCAAAGAATGGAGAAGGCTCTGGAGGGGGACTGGTGTCTGGTGGCCATGGGGGAAGATCTGGTCTCCCAAGCTTTGTAGACAAGGTTAAGGAGAGTGGGTGGCCAGCTGGTAATAGGGCTGGTGATGTGGAGGGGAAGGGCAAGACAAGCTTTGGGAGGGGGGGCAGTGCTCTGGCTGGGAGTGCAGGTATAGGGGCTGGCAGTGCTGTAGCTGGAAGTGCAGGTATAGGGGCTGGCAGTGCTGTAGCTGGGGGTGTGACTGTTGATGGGAGTGTGACGGCAAATCAAGAAAAAAAAAGAGATGTAATGGCTGATGGCCAGGTGGGGCAGGGGTTCCCGATGCGGAAGAGGGATCTGGTGGATGATGTAATGGGGCTGGCAGTGACCCCATTACTCAAGAAGTCGATCTCAGAGTTTGCAGTAACCTTGTGCTTCCAGGGCTTGGTGATGATAGCAAGGATGGTTCTGGGACTTGTTTCGAAGCAGGTGGCTGGGGCGGCTTTGGTGAAGTTCTTGAAGGGTCTGGAGGGGGTCGAGGTGGGCTTTGAGGAGGCCGGGCCACTGGATGAGGCATTGAAGACTGGAGTCATGGTTGGGGAGGTGGTGGTCCCCATGATGCAGTACTTGCAATAGAACCCCAGGGTGGTGCAGCTTCTAGTAAAGGGGGTGCCTACAGTGACTAAGGAGGAGACTAGGAAGAGGGTGGAGGAGGTGATGATTGAGTATGGCGACGTGGTGGACATTGGCTTTCAGGTGTGGGAGGGGACAATGATCAGGATGGGCAACATTGATGTTAGGATTCGGCTGGCAGGAAAGGAGGCCATGGGGAAGGCAAGTGACTGGCCTTTTGTGCTGATGTGGGGGGCATTCATCTGTAAGGTGTCGAGGGTAAAGGGGAGTGAGGAGGAGGAGGAGAATTTGTTGGAGGCATTGGAGGAGATGAGTGGAGCTGTGGAGAGGAGGGCAAGGGCCTGGAAGATGTATGAGGAGTCGATGCATCTGGAGGTAGTGGAGGGAAAGCATATCCGCATGGACAAGGGGTAGTAGGAGTGGGTGCAGGGGCGCAGGAGGCAGAGAGAGCTACTGGCAAGTATGACAGTCGAGGTGAAGAAGAAGGCAGTTGGGGCTGAGGTGTCTGGGGGCATTGAAGACAGTGTCTGGGCTAGTAAAGGGGTAGGGGAGGTAGAGGTAGGCAAGGAAGGAGATGGGAAGGTGCTGAGCAAGGACTCTTTTATGGATGGCACCTTCAAGGTCTGGGAGCCGGAATTGGACTCCACCCCCCCCCCTCTGATCAGGAGGGGCCCGGTGGTGAAGAGAAGGACATCAGAGGATGTGCTGATGAAGGGGGCCCAGCGGGTGCATTTTGGGGTCCCTGATGTGGCAAAAGGGGGCCAGGTGGTGGCGGCGGGTGAGGATGAGCTAGTGGATGTCCCTGAGGAGGAGTGGGATGAGGCTGCCAGTGTGAGTGCTGACATCATGATGTTGGATGCAGGACGGCCAGGGACTCCAGGAGGGAAGGAGGTAGGGAACTTGCTGTGGATGAGCAAGGTGATGGATAACCTTGCGGCTGATGCATTGGGAGAAGTGGACCTGTGGATTATGCCTGAGGAGTACTGGGAGCAGATTCTGTAAGGTGAGAGAGTGGTGGAGGCACTGAAGGGTGAGATTCTTGCGATTCTCTTAAAGGAGGAGGGATATGAGGTTGATGAGGTGAGGAAGGCAGAGCTGGTGGTGGCTGCAGGTGAGCAGGCGATGTACTGCTGGGCTGAGTAGTATGGTTTGCAGCTCTGGAGGGAGGCCTGTCTGGAGTATCAAGAGGAATTTGAGGAGAGGGAAGATGAGGCAATGGTAGAACTTCTGGGAGGATTGGAGGCATGGGAAGCTGGGGAAAGGGAACTAGCTGCTGAACGTGAATTGGACTTAGTGCAGGAGGAGCTGAATGTGGACTTGTAGAGGATGGGATCACTTTGCCTTTTAACATTATTCCTTATAAACAGTACAACTAACATTTTCTCTTTGAATGTGAATGGGTTGTGAGGTTTGGGATGGCATAAGAACATTTTTACTTGGCTCAAGGGTTTGGAGGCTGATCTATTTTTGCTACAGGATGTTTAGTGTGAGGATGAGGATGATCAGGTGAAGTGGACTAAGGAATGGGGTGGGGCTACTGCTTGGTTTGGAAAAGTGGCGATTCTAGTGAGGAAGGGTAGAGGTGACTTGGAGGGAATCAGGAGCTGGGGTGATTGCTTGGTCTGGGGAGATTGGCAGTGGCCAGGGTGGGAGTTAGTGAGGGTTGGCTCTTGCTACTGCCCTGCGGTTAGGGGGGAGAGGATTGCATGGA
The DNA here is from genome assembly GCA_003990745.1 of Jimgerdemannia flammicorona. Taxonomy (NCBI): domain Eukaryota; kingdom Fungi; phylum Mucoromycota; class Endogonomycetes; order Endogonales; family Endogonaceae; genus Jimgerdemannia; species Jimgerdemannia flammicorona. Next base: position 13,190 of record RBNI01000791.1, on the reverse strand, counting down.
TTGAGGAGATGCTGGAGGAGGGTGTTCTATTGGCAGAAGGGGTCAATGTGCTTGGGGGGGACTTTAATATGGTTAGGGATCAGCATCTGGACCACACTGATGGTGGGAGGAGTGCAGGAGGGAGAAGTGGTGGCCTGGATGCATGGGAGGAGGTAGAGAGGCTGAGCTCCTTAGGGGATATGGGTAGAACATGATGGGGTGACTCCAGGGTCTACATGCATTGGGTGAATGGCTTGGGTACAAGGATTGACTGGATTCTGACAGCGGAATGCTGGGGGACTGATGTCTGGAAGGTGTTGGAGGTGGAATAGTGCCCATGGTCTGATCACTGGAAACTGTTGGGACAGGGGCAGTTAGGGGGGAGTGGAGATGGATCTGGACATTGGCACCTCAACTCCTCCCTGCTGGCTGAGAAGATGTTGTGGGATTCATGAGTAGAGGACATTCAGGCAAAAGTTTATCACTGGAGGGGTGAGGGTTTGTCAGTGGGCATCCAGTGGATGAGATTGAAAGAGGCTGCGAGGGTCTATTGGGAAGAGGCTGAGAGAGAAGCTGGGAGACAGAGGAGGAAGCATACAAGGTATGCTTCCAATAGGCTGAGGAGATTGCAATTGGATTGGGCAGGTTTACTTACTGCCAATGGGGTGGAGGATTGGAGGTTGGTGCAGGTTAAATTGGAGATCTTGGAACTGCAACAGGTGTTGAGAGAAGAGGAGGAGGTGCATATGCAGGGTATGGCTGCTAGGCTACGGTGGCAGGGGCTTGAGGAGGGTGAGCGGCCTACTAGATATTTATCTCATCTGCTCAATGCTAGGAGGGTGAGACATCGGTGAGATGGAGTCCTCAATGCTGATGGGGACATAGTATATGACATGCAACAAATCCTAGGGGTTTTGAAAGAGAGATGGTAGGGTTTGTAGAGTGAGGTTGAAGGGGGTGCAGATGAGGCAGCTATTGATGATGCATTAGGGGAATAGAGGCCACCAAAGTGGATGGACTGGATGACTTGGCCTTGCTGGTGTGAGGTGAGGAGGTCCAGAGTGTCCTGGTGGCAACTAAAACTGGGACAGCACCAGGGGAGGATGGTCTACCTTGGGACTTCTGGAAAAAGATGGTCAAGGTCTCTGGCATTTTGGAGGAGATGACTGCTCTTTGTGATCATGTTCTTCAGAGCAGTGAGTGGGTTGGAGAGCAGGACCTTGAGCTGGTGGCTTTATTGTACAAAGACAAGGGGAGAAGAGAAGACTGGAAGAACTGGTGACCAATCATGCTTTTGGACATGGATAGGAAGATGGTTACTAAGGTAGTTGTTGCAAGGCTGCAGAAGATTGCCCAACAGGTGCTGGGGGAGGAGCAGCAGGGCTTTGTTAGAGGCAGGCTTATAAGAGATGGGACTGCTTGGGTGTATGGTATCATTGAAGGGGCCCGGGCTTGTGGCCTGGATGGAAGGTTGGTCTTTTTGGACCAGGAGAAGGCCTATGACCAGGTCTGGTGGGTTTGGCTGGGCAAGGTGTTGGATCGTATTGGTGTTCCTTCTGGATTTCGGGCTTCTATAGTGAACCTGCTCAAGGGCAGTCAGGCGGTGCTGATGTGTAATGGCCACCATGGTCAGGCATTTACCTTGCATAGAGGGGTGCCTCAGGGGGACCCCCTGTTCTCTATTCTGTATGCTCTCTCATTGGAACCATTAATGGATAGGATTCGCCAGAAGGTGGTGGGGCTCTCTATCTATGGCATTGTGTGGAAGGTGGGGGCCTTTGTGGATGACACGGTGGTTGGCCTTGGGTCTGTAGCAGATATTGAGGCACTTAAGGAGATGGTGGAATGGTATGAGGTCCACTCTGGGGCAAAGCTCAACTGGCATAAGTGTGAGACATTGGTGCTAGGGAATGGACTGGTGGGTGGGGACATCATTGGAACAATTGTCCCTACTGGTGAGGTGGTACAGTATCTGGGTATATTCCTCTCTGTATATGGTTCTGTCCTGCCCTAAGTATGGTGGGAGAGCAGGGTGGCTATTTGGGGGGAGGTTCTTCAAGGTTGGGAAGGCCGCCATATCTCTCTAGCAGGGCAAGTATTGATTCTGAATATATACTGGTTCCCCAAGCTGTGGTATGTGGTATACCACCTGGACTTCCCAGCTTGGGTGGTGAAGAGGCTGACAATAGTGGCAAGGGATTGGATTTGGGCAGGGAGGAGGTCCCAGATCAGTTGGGATACTCTTGTGACACCAGTGGACAGGGGAGGTCTGGGCCTTGTGGACTTCCCTAAGAGGTTGCACTGCTTGCAGGCCTGGTGGTTGAAGAGAGTGGCTGAACTACAGAGAGGGGGTTGGGTACCTTTGATGCAGAAGGTGTGGGAGATGAGAACCTCCCCCCAAGGGTCCTCAGGAGATCTACACTCTTTGGTAGGGCTCAATGGAATTCAGCGGCTGCAATTTAGGGGCTTTGGTGGGAAGTGGTTGATGGGGCACACAGAATTGGTCTGCACTGGCAGAGCAATGAGGGAGAGGTGTTGTGGGGTCTATGTATGTGGCGATGGGATCGACTGCTTCTGGGGGGTGCTCCACTTACTGCTTTTGATATTGGGGATGGAGTGGAGTGTCAGCAGGGTCTTGGCCAGGACCTTTGGCTGAGTGGTTGGCAGGCAGTTGGGATTGGTGAGGAGTGGGACTGGGCTGGTATTTGGTCTTGGAGTGCTGAGGTGCAGCGGTGGCTTCCCCCCAAGTTCTGAGTGGTATGGTGGCGAATGCTGCAGAGGAACATTATGCTGAATTTCCACACTGGGCATCTGGTAGATGGTGGCTGTTTTGATTGTGAGGAGTGTTATAATGTAGGGCAAGCTGGGGGTTTGATGCAGATGCCAGAACATTGGCTGGGAGAGTGAGGTTTTGGGGGACTTTTGGGTTGAAATAGGGAATAGACTGGGTGTGGAGAGAAGGCCAGTGGGTGAAGGGGATCGCTGGGAGGACTTGAGATCTTGGCTGGTGGGGGGGGTGGGTGATAGTTGGATCACTGTCGGGTGGGTGCTAGCAGTTTGGGTGGGTCTGGCGGGTCATTGGCTATTTGTGTTTGAGGAGAGGCAGCAGATGAGCCTGACAGAGAGGGTTATAAGGTGGGAGGAGCTGTTGGGGGATCTGTTGACTGGATGGTGGATAGGTTGGGGTCCTTCAGGAGGGTGGCAACGAGGTTTGGTAGCAAGGATATGTGAACAGAGTGGTGGAAGAGTGGAAATTGTATTCAATAGAGTGGTGTTTCATCAAGAAGGAGTAGGGGGGAGGGCCCCCCCTAGGGGGATTGGATAGGGGGTGGGCTCATTGTATTGTATTATAAAGGATAGATGGGTATAATAAAGGATGAGTCCAAGAGACTATAAAAAAAAAAAAAAAAAAAATTCCTTAGAGAAAATTCTTTAGCAATAAATGATGTCTGAATCACTTCCAGTATATAGCATCAAACACATGACCCTTTAATATATGAATTTAATATATTAGACAACTGTACTATGAGTATACCACTTTTTGAGAAAAATAGACACTATCTGACTTTTGATCATCCAAATAGTATAATAATACTAAATTAAATTAGAAGACCTTAATAAGGATGTCAAAAGCTAAGAAGGGGAGAGTTGTAAGTATACAACCTCCAAGCCACCAAAATTGTATATCACTCTTAGAATAAATTTGGAAATTATATACAAGATCATGAAGCTGAGTCAACTCAAAGTTACAGAACATAAGATTTACATAAATGGAACCTTATTAATCAGGACCAAAAGCATATATACTGAATACACTATATGTCAAAACAGAGAACTACAACAAATCAAACAAATAACTATAACTCTCAAATATATACCCAGTTATAATTACTGAAATCTACAACTATATCTATGCTGATATTTGGAATGCTGTTATTAATGAAGCTATAGCTCCCCTACCTCTTATGAATATCCATAGTCTAGCACCCCACTATTTCATAGAAGCTCAATGGAATACCCTGAACATACTTAGTAAGGTCTACTAAATTGAACAAATCTCAAGCTATTATCAGGTCAGCTGTCTTCTAGAAGATATGGTTAATCACTACTATAATATAGATATTACTAAAATATCTCAACACCAGAAACCTATTGCTCACAAATACTAAGAACTCTTTTTCAAGTACAGTATCTTTATTTCCTACCTCTGAGTTACTATCACTGAAATGGTTGCCACTCTAATCTATGACCAAATCAATGATATGGTACATATAAGAACTCAACCATAAGTATATCAAGTATGTCCAAACTACAGACAGACCCTTCTTATACCCCAATGATCATATCCTGTAAATGTCCTAAATTAGATATACTATGAAGGATGTCTATAATATAATCTAGTTCAACAATGATGAAGCAGAAGACAATGATCTCTCTGATACTGATATGACCTCCAGCCAAGAATCTCTGCCAATACTGATCACTCTGCCAACTTTACTAATAAACTTACAATAGTTCATAATTACATATAAGACAATAACTACTAGTATGTATAAGTATCAACCTATATCTATATCTGATTACTTTAACTATAATAAAGAGACTGAAGAACACAACTTGTATCTCTAGATAACTCTTGAGATTGAATCAACAATTCTACCTCCTGAGTATGAATAAAATAAAGCACAGCTACCAGTATACTATAATTCTATCATACATATATAGTGCTATAACTTACTAAAGATATACTGATAGTGAATCTAATAAAAGCAAAGATAATACATCTCTTTTCTACTCACCAACACCATATTCAGTATATGAGACAGATGATGTTATCCTATAGAACAATAATATAATTCTAATATACTACTATAAATGAACAAGGAGATATGATTCAAGAACTACTCTTTCTAAGTAACTACTTCATTAGAAATAATATCATCAATGGTGACCTCATTGAAGAATATCCAGATAGCCTCTAAATCTATAAATAGCTTAGCAGTCATTAGTATAGTTAGATTAACCTTATACTATATGACTATATACTGACTCAGCAGTTAGTTAATCTCTTGATATATCAGTTTACACTTGTACTATATAACTGCATTCTAACTCATCAAAGCACTAAGTACTATATCTATATCTAGTATAGTCAGATAGCTTCCCATTAGTATAAATACCCACTCTCTCAGACCTCAGAAACACAGACAAGAATACAGAAAAGAATACAGACACAAACACTTCTCTACACAAATATCTCTTTACACATTACTTCTAGTATTAGTAATATTATTAATAGCAAATAAACCTATTTAATAACCCACAAATCACTCTTAAGTAAATCTATACTATATTAGATCCCACTCCTAACTAGATCCTGAAATTGCCTAATTAGGTATTGTCTACAGTGATATGCCAATTCAACTAAGCTGGTCTTAGTTTCTTGAACTTCTGAAAATAAAGAAAATTCTGAACATCCAGAACAAGTCTAAAAAAGGATTTTGGTTAAGATGTCAATACAATCTTGAAATCAATAAGCATAGAGGATGTACTCCATATGAAATTGATCTTAGAATATCCAGAACTTCCAGAAAACTCTTTCAGAACTATATAACAGTACTCTAATAAAGTACCCTCTTATATTTCTATTTAGACTCTAGTTTGGTGGCAAAGTTTGTTTTGATTATACTTTTTCAGACTAATACTTGATCTCCAATCTTGAGATTAGATGGTCTATCACCAAGGATTCGGGTGAACGAACCTGCATTCATGACCCAATCTGGCACCTATCATTGGTAAATGGCACAAGCAGATACGATACTCACATATTCACCTTTCTATGATTAACGTTGCCAAGCGGACAAGGCGGAGGCAAAGAAGCCGAAACTAGTGGAGGAGGAGACAGCGAAAAGCATCATTCGAGGGGACAAGCCTAAGTACGAGAAGGCACTACAAGATTGTGGTGCGGATCAACGCGACGATCGTGAACGACGACGGGGCCAACCATGCGGAGAAGGAGGCTGCCGAGGACACCGCAAAGGAGAAGGTGTTCGACGAGGCCGAACCGTCATGTCCGTCTCGTCTGAGGACACCGATTTGTTCAAGAGTAGATGGCATGAGCTTACAAGGGCCATTAGGGTGGTGATCGCGGAGATCGTTAAACAGAGTCAATTTTCTAGCAAACGTTGCAGCTTCTTGATGTACTATTCTAAACCCGCCTACATAACCATGGCCACGAGCCACTGAATAAATACAGTCATGCTGTAATCTCTAGCTTCTGCATGACTGTATGTATGTATGTATATTTCAACTTTGTTCGCACTCTCCTTTTTGTCCAGTGACTTATTTTCTACGAAGGACCATGCCATGCCTCACCTCGCTCCATGTGCCATACCGGGTAAGTGTTTTATTTTGCTTATTTCGTTTTATTTTATTTTTTATACAATTTAGTACTATTAGGCTCGCTCGTCACATGCACTTACCAACCCCACTCGTGCAAGAATGGTAGTTTTTAGCTCACTGCATTCGTGGCCAATATTGAGTTCGGCAATGACTCGGATTTCACAGCAATAATCAAAACCAACACTCTAATACACTTGAACTAGGTACCCAAACGTAATTCGGCGTAACTCTTTATTACTTTGATATATAATAAAGCATCGCAACCATATTCATTAAAATCAAATAAAAGTTATAAAGAAAAGAGGGACCAAAACCTAGTGACAATAATCCTGTTCCAGTCTATATCTCCATGTTGTTTTCATCGTCCTCTTGCCCTAGTAACAGCAATCATCCTAATAAAAAAATTTCAGCGGTGATGCAGATTCCTACCCCCCTTCTACTACATTTCCATTCCTATCCCGTGGCCATCAAACTCTTACCTTACCGCACACCTGCCCTTGTTCCTGAAAATGGCTTCATTCTGGATGATAGTAAAGTAGGCGAAGCGATTGTGGTTATGGTTATTTTTGCGACAGCGATGGAATTTCCTCTCGTCGTCCTGTTAGACTCGGTGCCGTTCATAATACCAGAAGCATGACCTATTCTCCTCCCCTACCTCACCCGTGTGGGCGTCGAGCTAACTTGTGGGGTAATTTCATCTGGGGCGCCTTCCATAGGCAAGATGTGACATTGACGCTGGACTAAGCGATTCCGGATTGCAATTAGTACTGGTTGTGGTTCAAGCAGATGGCGGTGTTGGCAGGCCAGTCAAATTTTTCATAGCCCTTCAAGTAACGAGGCAGAGCTTCTTACGATGGGATTTTACGAGCCTGTCAAAATGGCAGTGACGCTGGGCGGCGGATCCGATCAGGTGACGATTGTCGTTGATGTAGCGTGGGGGTCGGGATAGGTGCGTGCATGCTGGCCGAGGCCGCGTGCGTCATTCAGGCTTGTTTGGTATGTGTTTTTGGGACAATGGTAGCGTGGGGGTTGCATGCATATATGCATATTTAATATATACTCCTTATGCTGACACTCAGTGTCAAGAAACTTTTCAACTAACCACGACATCACCATCACCATCGCCCCTCAAGATCACACATAATCTTCGAGTAGGTGGCGGAGGATCTGGCTGCATTCGCAGTGCATGCTCGCCGCAAAACAAATAATTAGGGCAATGTAGAGTGTTTTGGTGGACAGGTAGGTTTAGCTTGAACACCATCGTAAGGGGTGAATTTTTTTTTTTTGTGTCATTGGCATTTTTTTTTTTCCTCTCCCAATTTGTATTCCTTTTTGCTGACTTTAGTATAATTTTCCATGCACTGATTGAGCCCGTTTCACCCTGATAAACCCTTCATTTCATTCAACTCCATGTGACATCAACTTAGGCAACATGTCATTAATGACAAAACAATTGTAGAATCTCTGGCACAACAGTTCTTCCCACAAGAGCTCTCAGATCTGGTGTACATGTCTGCCCTGATGGCTAATGAGATGGTCCATTATGGTGTGCCCTTCCTGCAAAGAATAATGACATGTCATACATCCAATCGTTGTCCTTAGCAATAACTGGCAATACAACCGTTGACATACTACATTTCTAGAGTGGATGTTGAATTGATTGGCTTTCCACACACCGGATAGGGCTTGGGCTTTGGGCTTTGAGTTAGGTCATGTGGGTGTCCATTTGTAAATGATTGACTGTGCCGTCACTCTTCGGGAACTATATACAACCTTCTAATCTCATCATGGTAGCATCAATTCTACCCTTCGAAAACTTAAAGTATTTCCCAGAAAGAGCATCATCCATCACTTTACCTGTACCGACATATTCGTCTCACAGGGCTGGCGAGCCGCTGCCCTTCTGCTACTCTGGGAGAATATCTGAATATGTTTGCGAGTTTGATTTCAAAGTTTTGGAGCAGCTCATATACTCATTGCATCTGAGTGCAAAAGGGTGGTGCAAGACCATGTTGATCGCATCAGTTATATTAAAATTATTTGACTATTCGTCCCGCATAACGATGTGGAAATCATGCAACACAACTTCGTAGCCCTGGTCTATTTATCACCAAGCTTTTCCATCCTTCACAGCTTCAGTGCATCGATATCACTCTCTATGAATGCAATGGGTTGACATATCCTTGAGAACCTTACTTAGATATCTTGCAGGCAATTTTGTCTGAGCCTTCTCAAAATCTATCTTCACTGATAGTAGATTCAAGTTCAGATTTCTCCAGAGATGATATAATATACAAGAGTTTCCCAGAACCTCACACTGAAAGCCAGGTATTTCAGTACATACCAAATAACTGCCAAAGTCATTTATGATGGTATCTTCACCCTTCCGAAACTGCAAACACTCGATTTATTTAATCTACACATAATGACCTATCTCTTGGAACAGGGTTTGCAAGTCTGGTACCTGGATTTTGTGTAGCTAGTCATCATCGACTGCCCCAACCTCTGTAGTATTGGGGCTTGTCAATCATTACTACAACCTCAGCAAACTTATATTACAACATCTGAGAGCATACGAGATATTTCTGAAGACTCCCTATGCCATCTTATTGACTCATGCCCACACCTCACCACACCGAGTCATGAATGTTATGAATCGGCTCCTCGCCCATGGTGCCACCTATGTCCAGAAGCTCTGTCATTTTGAAATACAGCAACCCGATATCCATCTCACAGGTGAGGGCATCATAGATATGAAAGGGTGGAATCATTATTCATTTTTTGCAACCCTTTCCATCCAGCATGATGACATTATAGGAGAGGCAACTGAGATGAATCAAGTGTCTATAGAGAATGTGATCGAGCAGTGCAAGCAGTTGAATTTTCTTTATATAGGCAAATCTCACTTGAATTAAGGGAGCACTTGAAGTGTCGATAGCATGTATTGCAGAATATATAACATCATATATACTATTTGTATCTATTCACTCGATTTGTTTTATGGGTTATACTGTCCAACTGCTTGAATGTGAGTTTGCATGGGTTAAGGATATATCAATAAAATTAGCGGCACTAGGATATGGCATACAAAATTGCTTTATTTATTGAGCCAAATGTTCCCTATCTGCTTTGAGGTTAATGGAACTCTCATTTAGCCTACCTCTCCTCCTTCCCCAACCCAGATTCCAAACTACATGCATTCACAATAGATCTACATAAACAGCACGTGTGAGATAATTCACACCCCCAATACACCCCTCTATGACATTTCCCTTCCCACTCGCATCAACAAGCATGTCAGAGCTCCACTGCAGGCCACAGAGAACGAAGACTCCTTGCAGCACCATCTTCAAGCTCTACTTATACTACTAGGAGAACAATTTCGAGGTTACTGAGTATTCAGCAATGATGGTGAGCCCGAGAAGACATATTCGCCACTCAAGCTGCTGCTCGCCATGGTCATCAGCCTGTGTCTCGGTACAGAAACCAAAGTCGATGGATTTATGGAGTCCCATGACCTTGGTCCTGATAAAGAGACTAATCGTCACTTGACATCTCCTATGAAATCCCACATGACCATAACCACTGTGTTGTACAAGTGCTTGTAAGAACTCTATACTCCTCAAATTCTATAACAATCTCAACTCTCTCAAATGCTTCATCCTGGCTGACTGTAAGCAGATTGCAGGCAACATCCTTACTAATATAATATTGGCTGTGGAAATCTGCCATATTAATAAATAATATCACATTTGAACCATTGTGGCTTTTCTGAGTAATCGAAAAATCATTCCCAAAAATAATATAGCCAGTATATGACATACATACAATGTGTGAGTATGTTGACTGCTGTGACAGGAGAAGCCATGTAACTCGCTTTGCTGGCAATTCACGCCATGAACAGCGAAACATCACTTGTTGTATACATAATTGTATTGGCAGCGGCATCACGTAGAATAAGGCAGCATGATACTTGATTATGGTGATGATGTCAGAGAACCGACACTGATCCCGAGGACACATATCAAAATGGCTGCAATTGCAATGCTGTCTTCAATGCTGATTACGAGGAATGCCCTTTGTTGTCACATTATCGCAAGCCTTCCCAGATGGCAGGCCCATCCCCTACAACCAGGTCCTCTTGTCTAGCCCAGATCTTTGGGAGGGTTGATTCTTTGAGTGACGAAATAGTGGAACATGAGGCCAAGGGTGGAACCAAGATACCTCAATGTAAGAGTTTGGTCATGCTGAATGCCTCAAGAATAGGGTTGGGCACAATAATAAACGAGTGTGCTAAATTGGGGGAAATGAGATCTTTGAACCATCTATCAATTTGCTTGGGCCCAATATTCAAGCATGCTGACCTCATTGAAATGAGCATTCAAGAACACATGAAAGCACTATCGACAATTCTCAACTTGCACAAATTATCAGTTCTGAATTTGCTGTGAACACTGTACTATGCCCATGACAGTGCCAGTTCCTTTAAGATCAATCTCGTTTGAGTACCACACCTGGGGTCCCTTTCCTAAGATCTGCTAATGCTCCTGCAGTAATCCCCTTACTCACATGCTGGCTCACCGATATGCATCCATTGTCGTTGCAGGAGATTATTGTCGAGCTAGAGTTTATGAATAATCCTGTATTTCTGCTGTATGTGCTGAAGAGGCCATTGAGTTACGCGGCTATTGCTCAAATTTGGCGAAATTTGATGAAGATAAAGGCAGAAAAGAATAGCTCCTGAGGAAGGTCAGCAAGACAGCATAAATTGGTGCAAAATGAGGTCTGGTGGCATTTATATAATTCCAATCCAGTTTTGGCAGCAATCACCAAAATTTTGGTATATACTACTCATTGGTTTTCTTTTGCAATAGCATGTCCTTTTCTCCTCTCCCTTATTTCATGCAGCTCATGTAATATGTAGTCATTCTTATATGTATCTCAAGTAGTATTTTAGGCTTGCATCCTTCCCAGGTTTCTCAAGATAATTGACTATCCGTAATGCTTTGACAATATATCTGTAAATCACTCTCTCATTACATATATATAGATAAACCAAAAAGATATTACATTCTTCAAAGTTATGTGCAATTCACAATGTCTTCAAAAATTGTTCTGTAATTTTCAAGTTAAATACCTAGAATCAAAGATACTACAAAAGACAGTTTGCTAGGTATTTTGCAAACATTTATGAAAGAGAATGTTCACCCTCAATTTTTTTTTTTTTTTTTTTTTTTGAATCATTGACTCAAGATAAATAAACTATACATTTCCTACCTGTGCTTTAACTTGCATCTAAAATAAATATTCCTAGTTAAAATAGGAATAGACAAATTTGTAGGCTTCCATGATTTCACCACTTTATCTTTGTCTGGTAAGAGGTGTTTTGCGAAGCTATCCCAACAAATATGATAAAATACTCTTAACAGACTCTACCTCTATTGTCAGTAAAAGGACCTCTGCGCAACCTAGATAGAAGCCCAAGAAAAATCTCTTGACAAAACTCCAATTCAATAAAGATAGCAGACATTGACTGAAGGATCAATAGTATTTTGAAAAGCAATCATTACTTTTTTAGCTATCACCTAATAACTTGAACCATAGTTTGCCAATTGGAACGAGGAGGTGATGCTTTCCTATATGCATCAATTTATTAGGCTCATATTCTGAGATGCACACCCGCCCTTATGTTCTGCTATTTGTATCATATGGTAGGGCCAAAGGGACTGCAACCATGACGGGCGGCTCGCATCGAGGTATTGCATTTGGTAGCAACGGAAGAGCCCGAGGGCTTCGGCAGTCGACTTGTTGGTCAGTTGGACATTCTGTTTGTATGCATGTAATTCTGGAACTTGGCAAGAACGTGATTATATTACATGTAATTGATGACGCTACTATTGATGACGGTGACATTGATGACGATGACATTGATGACGCAGATATTGCTGACGCGAATATTGCTGACGTCGATACGTAAACATAAGCCACATATCGTCTTGTCCGTGCCCCACACTCAGGTTCAACATATAGGGCTCCCTCCCTTTTATTTTTCTTATAATGACTCTCTTCTGAATAAAATCGCCTTTCAGCCTCTTTCGTACATAATATCGCAAAACACGAGTAAGCCAATGCGATTATTCCCAATCGCCATTTTGAACGTGCACGATTATCAACCGAACAATCTCCGATTGTGACAACCATTTTTGATTGTCCGCCCGTACCTTTCATATTAAAATCGAAGATATCGAGATTCACAAAATGCCGCCAATGAAGAAAAAAAAAAATAAAATAAAAATAGGAATTCATGCTGGAGTTTTTAAATGAGGGTAGATTTTTTTTTTTTTTTTTTTTATAACACATTGTTGTGGAAAGAAAACTTCGGTATCCATTACAGTGGCTATGATGACCTCTAGTGGAGAGTCAGCGACACCCCCTTAATTGGCTGCAGCCATTCGGTCGACGTCAATTGCCCAATCCATAACTGTCCTGGCTCCCGCCTTTTTTTCTTGCTTTTCTGAGGGTAATCACGAAATTGAGTACTGCATCCGCATCTGTCAATACAGAAATCAAAACGTGTAGCTGAAAAAAGGGGATGATATATAGAAATCACTCGCCCACTACAAATCCTCACATCGAGAACTCATTATGACGGGGAGGGTTGGACATTGGGGGCAGCAGGGTTGAATATGAAGCGCGTGTGGTGCGCATGGGGAAGTCCAAAATTTTGTTTCACCTGTCCCAAATATGGGAATCCCACAACCGCGCGCGAGGGGGGTCAAAACTAGTATTGATAAGCTGGCGTCTTCCAT
>RBNI01000790.1:0-26923 GCA_003990745.1 Jimgerdemannia flammicorona | reverse complement strand
AAAAAAAAGGATAAAAATTATGGACATGGTGACTACAATTGAAAAGCAAGCACTTACAAGGCGAAGGCGCATTTTAGGAGGTCTGACCTCCTTTATGCATGGCGTGTAACAATAGCTAATACGTGACCAATTTCGGAGTGAAATGTGAGTGGCTACATTTGAATTAAAAATTTGCCATGAGATTCAGGCAATTTCCTTATTAGGTATTGCCGATCGGTCTTGAGCACCACGATCTTCAATGTAGTAAATCACAGCTTCTGACAGCGAATCCATGTCTCATTTGCTGAGCACCGTCTTGGCATTTAGAACATCTAGATGTTTGGATCGCCCGCATGTCATAACCTCCCACATACGACGTTTATCCTGATAGTTCCCCGTGTTTGTGGCACTGAATCTCCACAATTATTTTCACGTATTGATTTGGATTATTCAATTGACATCGTGGCTGATTAACAAACCCATTTTCGAAACTGAGGAACACCCGTAACAACTTCAACGTACAGGTGTAAATTTAATGCCATATTTCTGGTATGATAGGAGAATGATGCGATATCCGGGAACAGGGGATGGACTAACCTGCTCCGTTCCAACTATTTTGTTACTGGCAATGACTAGCCACGATTTGTTACAGGCTCGAGCTCCATGTATGACGCTAGGGAAAAAAAAAAATGCGATAGTATGAAGGTCTAAAGGGTCCGATTGTGCGCGCAGTCTATGAGATGACCTGGCTTCATACAGTTGTTTTTGATGGCCTAAAAAATACAAACCATTCCAAATACGTCCGAGGGATGAACTATCAAAACGATCAGTTCTTGGCACAATGATGAGTCCTCCCTCTACATTCAGACAAAAAAATTTTGGACACGTACAGTAATATGAAACCTTCCGCGATCTTCTAACTTAAAAGGCATCAGCACGCTCGAGATTCTTCGGCATTTATGCTCTTTAAGATGACCGATAACAAAAACACCATCTAAAAAAAGAAAGGATCATAATTTAATAATATAATATATCCCTTTCCGTTGTGAAACTGCATTCTATCTCTCGGCCTATACCTCTTTCCGTACTTTTACCAAAATATGAAGAAATTTCACAAATTGTAATATCGCACAAATGAATCACTATGTAGGGGTATAGTAAAAAAAAATTCATCTGACTATTTGGTATGAATATGAAATCAGTCACTACCTTTAAGAAGGGATCAAACCAGAACCTTTGGGTTAATAAGTATCTATATAAGCTCTGGTTGCTCTCTGTATCCAATAGATATTTTGGCATATATACTATACTATATATCTCAAAACTTGAACAACTCTTCCTTAGCTATATTATCAATCTCAAGTAAAAGAATATTGATAATATTGATATTTGTAATATATTATTTAGTTATTTATGACTTATATATATACTATATATTAATTATAATATTTTAAGATACTGGCTCAATAGAGGTAAATTACAAGGTTGGGGCTGCTAAGTAGTTTGGCTTGAGCTCTCAGTTACTTTGTCAAAAGTAACAAAATATTCAATGGTTTCTCTTTTTTGTATAATATAGATAATTTCAGCAGCCTTTCTAATTAGACAGCATTCTTGGAGTTTCTATATATATATAATATAGATAATTGGTGGATTTTTTTATTAAAAGAAGTAGTAGCAATTTCTGTATAGTACAAGTATTTTTCTTCTTAAATAACTTCTATATAATGATCCTGATAATCATAACATAGAAAATCTGGTGGTCTTCCTTATTAGATGAGAAATTTGAGTAATATAGATTCTTTTTAAATTAGTAGATTACTTGAAAATGATAAATTTCTCTTTTTGGCTGAAAGTTATATTAAAGACTACTTTATTTATACAAATAGATTTATTGTAAAAGTGTATCTGATAGACTGGCTTTGTGGCAAAATAGTGGACTTTTTGAAAATAACTGAGATAATATAGATTTCTCTCAAATAATAGTGAAGTTCTTTACTTGAACTTAGTAGCAAACTCAGGCTTTATATTAAAAAGTGGATCAGAGTAAAAAATAGCTTACAACTTCTTAGTAGTAGCTCATTAATAGGTTTCTCCTCCAAAGTATATCAGACAATTGGCTTTTGCTTTGATTTCAGACTGAGGTTTATATACTCTTATCTCTGAAGTATTTTATATAGTTGTGATTACTCTCTGATTATTATGTAGTAAACTGTAGAATATGCAGTAATATTTATTTAGAGAAGGAAGTAACTGAATATATCTATTAAATATGTACAGATATATCTAGTGAGTACAGATATATCTGATGGGCACAGATCTGTTTAATAAGTATAGGTATATCCTTAGTATTGCTCTCAATAAATTAAAGGTTCAATTTAATTTAATCAAAGATCTAATTCAATTTGATTAAAATTGAATCAAATGCTAATTTGATTTAAAATTTCATTTAAACTCTATTTTTTGAAATTTATTAACTTGATAAATATATATATGTTCAAATTTGACAGTCTTTAGCTTGTTAGATTCTTCTATATAGGATGAATCTAACAAGTTAAAGATCATTAAATTTGGACATATTTTTATCAAGTTATTATATTTCTAAAAATAGGATTCAAATCAAACCCTTGAATTAATTTGAATTTAATTCAATTTGAAATGTATTCCAATTGAAAAATCTTTAATTTAATTTGATTCAATAAGCCTAAATTTGATTTAATTTAAATTGATTTAATATATTTGAGAGCACTAGTCCTTAGGATATAGATCAACAAATCTGATTTTATATCTTTAGCTAATTATAAGAAGTAGTATATATAAGTAACTAGATATAGATAACTATACTATATGTATTGAATATATCTATTATCTAGCAATACTATATTATTTATTTATTATATCAGCTCTAACTAAAGTATAATCTATTTTTAAAGTATCTTTTAATTATTATTATAGTATCTATATTGTGATAATACCTTTGAAATGAGTGATATTAGAATTCAGAAGACTGTCTTAACTTCACAAGCCACTGATTGCTAATTATGACTCAATTATAACTCAACTTGATTATAAGTTAATCTGTAACTAAATTTATAATAACTCATGATAAGCTTAGCAGTATACTAATACTAGTCAGATGACTCTACTCTCTGGACTAAAGGAGAAGACCTTCAAGATATAAAAGAAGAATTAAGAGAAAAAGTGCAAAGCATTAACTATAAATAGAAGATCTACTATAAAAAAAAATATCTACTATCTGCTAAATAGTTATATCAAGAAGCCACTTAGGTCTGTCAGTTTAAGAACAAATATTCACTAATATCAAGAGTGTAATAAAACTGCATACAAGAAGAACCCCTAGTCTGAACTTCTAAACAAGAGATTCCTATCACTATACTATCAACTGCCAAGAAATAGAGACAAGAATCACTACTACTACTAAGTATTTTTGGATGTGGTAAGAATATGAGCTGGAATATCACCTTTACTAAGAGTTTATACTAGCTCTCAAGAAATTGTGGATATCACATACATGGATATATATAAATAAAACTGGCCAAAAGAGTCTACCAGATCTTCAGGCATATACTCTGGGCCATTCCCAACTAGAATATATCAAAGTCTCTGATATATAAGAATTAACAAGCTGCTATGCAGACCACCTTGAGGAAATGGTTACAGAAGAGACCCAATCTACTATTGTAGTTAAGAGTGATAAGGTTCAAGACCTTTAGAATTCTATCCTAGAAGACAATTCAGACCAATTCATTTATGATCTGATTGTACTATTTTAAGACCCTCTCTTAAGGGACTGTTATCTTCAGAATTCTACAGATGTTTCCTACTTTGTAAATGACCTCACCATTGACTGAAGATCATAAGAGTAGAATGACCTTATACTTACTGATGACATCACTCCCTCAGACAACTTGGAGAATAATGGCAACCTACTCATTTTATTGAAAGATGATATCAATAACTTTCTTTCCTCATTCCCAGACCCCTATACTGATTTCAGCACAACTGTGGGAGATGTAAAAAATGATTCAGCTAGACTCTCTGAAAAAAATGAGGAGGAGGATAAGGATGATATAATCTGAGTCACATTGAATTTTAAGATGCATAAGGATAGCTCTATTAGCCAAATTGTGTAAGTTAGTTAGTTGTATAAACAGTAACTACATATTAACTAGCCAAATTCATCATAAATATAAAATTAGCCTTATCTAGTTGGTTAGTTACCTAAATTTCCAAAGCATACTAAATAGTATCTTCTAGTAATTATGAGTTATAACTAATTATATAGCCTTATTCCTAGCCTAAAAGTTGTATAAATACCCCCTAATCTATAGTGAATAAACCTCAATCAGTTTGAGTTTAAAGTAAAAAGAATTACAGAGAAATCCACTGCCTCTAAGAGACTGGTATAATTCTAAGAAACAAGATAACTAGAGTAATGATTGCTTGAGATTTGAGTTGAAGAATTTCTCTTACTATGGAAAATTGTTATAGAATTCAAGATCACTATCAGAAATGACCATTATTAGGATATAAGATCCTAGAATTCAAGATATAAGTCAGTTAGTTAATAACTATCACAAATCTTGAAAATTAGATATAAGACTCAAGGATATATCAGAATACTAAAAAATACAGAAAATATGAAAATAATTATTAGAAACTATATGAATATTCTTTGACCATTGCAATATTCTGAATGACCAGTCATGTGACCAATAACTCAAGATACACAAACTTCAACTTGAACAATTTGAATAGTAGTAAAGTGAACATTGAGCCAGAATATTGTTAGTAAAGAGATAAATAGCATATAAATAACCAGTGGTACATTGAGCTGTGCATATCAGCAAACCATCTATATAAATATATGTAATATTTTGGAGGCTCAACTGGGAAAGTTTAAAAGACGTGACCATTAACTCAAGAGCTCAGCAGCTATCTATAGTGGAGAATTTAGGAGAAATAAGCCACAGCAGTCTGCTTCATAAAGAGAAGCACACACTATTGTCAGGACAGCCCTCACCTTGTTCAGAACCAGTAGCCAGAAAACTGAATCAGAAGAAAGAAGAAATACAGATTAAGATTTAATCACAAAAAAAAGAAGATATCTCAGAGGACAACCTGAACCAATGTAGACCCAAGGTCAAGGATAAGAAGAAGATTTTCCTGAAGAATATTAGACCCTAATCTATAGAAGAGATTCAGGCAGAAGTGACTACATTACTACTATCATCACTTGGGCCACTCTCTGGATCAAGTGTATTTTAAAATATCTAAAGAAAAAGAATATTACCATTCTTATCTTCTAGAATAAGAGAAAGATAATAATTGAGAAATTCAATCAGACTATCCAAGAGATGAATTCAACCTCTATCACTATTCAGGAAATAATATAGACCCTTGATAAGAAAATCAGAACCCCACTACTTCACAATAGTAAAGGGTAGATGAACTGAACATTAACTACATTAGTTCAATCTCAATTGCCAGAACCTCAGTATTCTGGTCCTTCATACTCTGATATTATCCTCAAGAGACAAGAAGCTCTAGCCCTCCTAGAACCTCAGTATTTAGTAACCACTATCACTTAATTAGAGAACCTCTACCATTAAGAACCTCTACTCTAGCTTTAATTAGAAGGATCAGACTTCCCACACTCTCACTGAGATACTGCCTTTTGCCAATACCACTAGTTCATCAAGCACCTCCACTATTCCTATCCTAAGTATTATCAAGAAACTCTAAGACTCAGATAGTGAAAACAAACCAGACATAGGCTATCTTCAGCAATTCCATAGTATAGATAGTGAAGATATTGAGGAATTCCTTAGAGAAATTGAAGTACAAGTAGCAGCCAAGCAGTTGAATATCCAGAGAAAGCTCAGAATTATAGAATCACTCCTGAGAGGCCCTGTTCTACAGAAGTGCAATCAAGCAAAGCAAATTAGAGAAGAAATCCATATATAAAACAGAACAAGCCAACAATCTTTGAGCTAATAGAGACTCTGTGGACAGATATAAAATCTGTAAGATCTGGCTCTGTACTCTATTTATGGTTTTGAGTATCAATTGGAAGTATAAGAAGCTTTGACCTATACCAGCAATCATAGTACTAAAGGAAGAAAGATAGAGACTAGTTGTAGACTTCAGAAAACTCAACAAGGTCACTACAGAAGATGCATACCCATTTCCAAAAATTGATGACCTTCTTAATACTCTCAGAAAAGCCAAGTACATGACTACTACTGACCAGTTTCAAGGATTCTAAGTAATACCTATTATCAAGAATGATATCTGTAAGACAGCCTTCATTACTAGATAAGAATAGTATAAATATCTCCAAATGCCATTTGGACTCTGTAATGCTCTAGCCTCATTCCAGTAAATAATAAACTATATCTACTGAGATCTCATTGGGAGAAATGTACTAGTATATATAGATGATATAATTATCTACTCTGAAATATTTAAACAATACTTATGATCTCTATAAAGTATTTGATACCATCTGAAACTCAGGACTCAGGCTCAATACCAAGAAATTCAACTTTGAAAAACATTAAGTTAAATATCTAGAATATGTGGTTTTGGTCCAAGGAACCCATGCTGATCCATATAAGGAGAGAAAGTCAAGAATTAGCCAACCTCTATCTCTGCAAAGAAAGTCTTATCTTTTCTCATATTAGTATCTTACTACTAGTGGTTCATCCTAAGATTTTCAGATAAAACAGCTCCACTATGTGATATCTCTAAGAAAGACCAACTATTCTACTGAAAGAAAGAACAGTAGAAGTCATTTGACCTACTCAAGAAGGCCCTCACTGAAGTCCCTATTTTAGTATAACTAGATTTTTACAAAACATTCATCTTGACAACTGATGCCTCTACTCTTGGACTTAAATTAATTCTATCTCAGCTAGATAACTAGAAGAAAGAATATATCATTAAGTATACTAGCAAGGATACTAATGAGACACAAGCAAACTATATAGCTACCAAGCTAGAATATCTTACAGTAGTATGGACTGTAGATCACTTCAGACACTATCTCTTAAGAATGAGATTTGCCCTTATCACTGACCACCAAGTTTTACAATAGTTGTTCAACAAACCAGAGCCTCTAGAATTCTTTGCCAGATGGATTATATCTCTGCAAAAATATCAGTTTACCATAATATATAAGATAGATATCAAGAATTCCATTATTGATATCCTGTCAAGGATTCTATGAACTCAATAAGATGGGAAGGAGTCTCTACAAGAGAAGGCTGTCTTCCACTTATCTAAATGAATTAAGAACTGCACCTCACCCTCATCTGGAGCCTGTACTATAAAAGCTTCAAAAAGAGAATTTAGCTGACTCACAAGCTGTTTATTCAAAGGAATTTCAAGAAATTTCAAGAAGGTAATGATGAACTTTGGAGAGTAGAAGGAGATTAATATATCTGAGTCTTACAAGAAGATAAAATATTGAAAATACTTACAACTAACTATGATCAGAATGCACACTGAGGAATTGGAGTCATTATTGTAAGAATCAAGAAAAGATACTAGTGGTCAAAAATAAGAAAATAAATTTCAACACACATTCAACAATATGACATCTACCAAAGATACTAATAAAAACCAACTGAAAAAATACCAATAATACCAATCACAGCTCTAGCTGGAGTCTTTCAAAGACTAGGAATAGATATTATTAGTCCTCTACCAATAATTAGCTAGAGAAGATACTATATCCTCACTATTGAAGATCATCTGACAAAATGACCAGAAGTCTTTACTATTGAGACTGCTGATGCTCAGACAATCATTTGGATCTTATATGATAAAATATTTGGTCACTATAGTGTACTCAAGGAAATTATTATAGACTAAGGCTGAGAGTTTGTCATTAAAGTCAGAAAGACTTTATAGCCAACTTTAAGATCAAACTGTATCCAATAATAGTCTATCACCTACAAGTAAATTGACTTACTGAACAAATGAACCAGACTATTAAGCAAGGCCTCAGCAAGACCAGAGATCAATTGAATTGGGACATCTATCTTCCAGCAATCCTATTTAGTATCTGTACTTCAAAAGTAACTACTATCTAATAGACTCCTTTCTATTTAGTATATAGCTAAGATGTACAAGACTCCACTAAACCAATCTAGCTAGATTTGGCAAAATAAGTCACTGAAGAGATCACCCAGTTATATAAAGTATACCAACAAGTATAGGGTTTTATTGCTAAAGTATAAGAGTGATAAAAGAAGTACTATGACTACAAAGCAGATCTTGAACTCCTGCTTATTGAATAATAAGTCTTAGTATACTACACCATTTGAGAAGGAAACTGGAGTACCAAACTCAGACCCAAATGAGAAGAACCCTATCTTATTCATCAGAAGTTCATAAACCCCATACTTATCAACTTAAAACCCTAGATAGAGTAATACTTAAGACTAAGATATATTGTAACCACATATATAAGACCTTACTACTCAGTAGAAGTAAATAACTCTGTTTACTCCATCTGTATCATCTCTATTAAAGAATGATAGATACTTTATATAGAATCTAAAAAAGCCAACAATACTAAAACCCATCTTAAGTCCATCTATATGACAGATATTACTATTAGAAATTATCTTAGATTACAGAAAAATTCATTTCTGAGAGGGTTAAATCCCCAGTTACAAAATGAGAGTCCTCACTCTAAATAAAGATGGCCAGTCCTTACAAATATACTAATAGTCTAAAAAAAAAGAGAACTAAAACCTACTATTCCTGTATAACCACTACTACTGAGAATAACTCTAATTTTGTAAGGAGCAGATGTAATGACACCTTTGAAACCAGTGATATCAGAATTCAGAAGACTGCCTTGACTTCACAAGCTACTGATTGCAAAATGTAACTCAACTGTAACTTATCTTGATTATAAGATAATCTGCAACCAAACTCATAATAACTCATAATGAGTCTAGTAGTATACTACTACTAGTCAGATGACTCTACTCTTTGGACTAAAGGAGAAGACCTTCAAGATATAAAAGAAGTATCAAGAGAAGAAGTACAAAGCATCAACTATAAATATAAGACTATGATAAAATAAAATATCTGCTATCTACCAAATAGTCTGATCAAGGAGTCACCTAGGTCTATTAGTTCAAGAACAAATGTTCACTGATATTAAGAGGACAATGATGCTGCATACAAGAAGAACCCTTAGTCTGAATATCTATATAAAGGATCTCTACTATTATACTCTCAACTATTGAGAAATAGAGATAAGAATTACCACTGCTGCTGAGTATCTTTAGATATAGTAAGAATATGAGCAGAGACACTACCTCTACTAAGAGTTCACACAAGATAGCTCTCAAGAAATTGTGGATGCTATATATATAGATAGATATAAATAAAAACTGTCCAAAAGAGTCCACCAGATCTTCAGACACATACTCTGGACCATTCTTAACCTAGAATATATCAAAGTATCTGATATCTAAGAATTGACAAGCTGCTGTGTAGACCACCTTAAGGAAATAGTTACAGAAGATGTCTAATCTACTATATATCATAGTCAAGAGTGATGAGATTCAAGATCTTTGAAACCCTATCCTAGAGAACAATCTAGACCAATTCATTCATGGTCTGATTATACTATTTCAAGACCCTCTCTTGAGAGTTCATTATTCTCAGAATTCCACAGATGTTTTCTACTTTATAGATGACCTCACCATTGACTAGAGATCTCAATAGCAGAAACACCTTATATCCTCTAATGATATCACTCTCTCAGACAACTTGGGGAATAATGGCAACCCACTTATTTTATTAAAAGATGACATCAATAACTTTCTTTTCTTATTCTTAGACCTAGTGCTCCTAACAAATTAAATCAAAGGTCTAATTTGATTTGATTTGAATCAAATCAAAGGCTAATTTGAATTGATGTCTGATTTGAACACTATTTTTCAAAATGTAATAACTTGACAAATACATATCCAAATTCAATGCTCTTTAGCTTATTAGATTCCTCCTATATAGAGAAATCTAACAAGCTAAAGATTATTGAATTTGGATATATATTCATTGAGTTATTATATTTTGAAAAATAGAGTTCAAATTGGACCCTCAATTCAATTTGAATTTAATTCAATTTGAACTTGATTCAAATTGAAAAGCAGGTGATATAATTGGAATTGTAGTCCCAGCTAGTGAGGTGGTCTGCTACTTGGGGATTTATTTCTTAGTTTATAGTTCCCTGCTATCTCAGGTCTGATTGGAGCAGCAACTACTAGCTTGGGGGAATTTTCTTGCAAAGTGGGAAGGCTGGTACATCTTTCTGGCAGAGAGAGTAATGATATTGAATGTATACTGGCTATTAAAGCTATGATATATTGGGTATCACTTGGACTTCCTGGTATGGGTGGTTAAGAGGCTATTGAAGATAGTCAGATCTTGAATTTGGGCAGGATGGAGGAGTCAGATCAGCTGGAAGGTGTTGACACTATCAGTAGCCAGGGGTGGTCTTGGCCTGGTGGACTTCACCAAGCATCTGTACTGCTTGAGGACATGGTGGCTGAAGCAGATAAACAAATTGAGTGATCAAGAGTGAGTGTCTCTTATACAGAGGGTGTGAGAAGTTTGATACTCTCTCAGGAGTGAGACTGGTAACCTGCTATCTCTGGTGACTCTTGAAGGGAGTAGGAAAATATACTATAAGAGATTCTGGTGAGGAGTGGTGGATGGTGCCCACCCCTATTGGTCTCAGGTAGAGGGATGATGAGGGAGAGGAGGAATAGGGACCACAGATGTAGAGATAGTACTACCTTCTGTTAGGAGGTACATTGGTGGAGGATTTTTAGTTAGAAGATGGTATAGAATATCTATGAGAGCATAGAAGGGATTTGTGGCCAGAAGCATGACAGGGGGTAGAGATTGGTGAAGAGTGGAACTGGAATAGTGTCTGGTCTTGGTGTAAGCAGATGGTAAGATAGCTCTCCTCTAAGTTCTGGATAGTATGGTGGTAGATTCTGAGACACAACATTATACTGAACTATTAGTCAGAACATTTGATAGAAGGTAGTATAGTAGAGAATGAGGAGTGTCTAGATGTTGGGAAGATGGGGGGCATGGTGCAGATGCCTGAGCATTGGCTTGTAAAGTATGAGATTCTGAGAGACTACTAGTAGATTATCAAGGACAGACTAGGGCTATAGTCTTTGAGAGGAGGGGAAGGGGGAAGGTGGGGTGATGTTTGACATAGATTAGTGGGTAGAGTTGGAGATGAGTGACTAACTTTGGGGTGGGTACTGGCTATTTGGATTGGTCTTGCCAGGCACTGGTTCTATGTATTTAACTAGGGTCAGAGATTAGCAGTTAGAGTAAGGGTTGTAGGTAGGAGTGGTTATTGTTGGATATTTTGAATGGGTGGTAGCAGGGGTGGGGACCTGGAGGGAGAGGTCATAGAAGACTTATAGAATATATTTATAAGAAGAACAGATGGAGAGTTGGGGTTATTGGGGGGCTAGTTACTCTCAGGAGAGTGGGGGAGAAAGAGGGAGTAAGAGATCTATAGAGAATTGGGTGAAGGGTATGGCAATACCATTGTATTCATATAACTTAGATTGGATTATAATTGGTAATAAAAGTGGAAGTCCAAGTAACTATAAAAAAAAAAAAAAAAAAAAAAAAAAAAAAAAAAGAAGACTTGGCTTCAAACCACATACTATATAAATGAGATTAAGCAAGCTCTGAAGAATTAACTCAATACAACTTGTCAAGGAATTAGCTAGAATCCAAACACATTCTATACTAGAATCTGATATCAGATAATCCTTTAGATTATACTGATACCATTTGAGATTAAGTAGTTGAGATAACTTTCATAAAAAGAGTTTATCCAGAAATAGCCCTAGCTATCTGCTCATCATCAATAGTTTTAGATCTAGCACAAAAGGTTACCTATACCCAGAGATACTAGATAGTCAGATACCCTTAAGATAATATAATAGAAAGGGTCACCAGAGTTAGAATCAAAGTACCTAAAGTAACCAGTGTGATCCCTACTATAGTGATCAATCAAAACACACCTCAGGCAAAAGCTACTGAGCAGCAGAGAACTAGTGATCCTATGGAGGAACTCACCAAGAAGTTTGCTAAAATGACAGCCCACCTAGGAGATGTAGTAAAGGAAATTAAAGAAAGAGACTGGTGCTCAGTTCAGAAATTTGCCACTATCTCAGACAAGAAGAGAGGTATCTGCTACAATTGTAGAGAAGAAGGCCACTACTCATATGAATGTATGAGTGAATCTAAGCACAAGGCCCAGCCAAGCAATACTACTTAAAATAAGGAACAGGCCAACACCATCATCTTTGAGGAGATTGGAGAATCAGATAAAGAGGAAGGGGAAGCCTACTCTGCTGATACTATCAAAAAAGATGTCCACAAACAGCCCTACAAGAGACCACCAGAGAGACCTAAGAAGAACTCTGTAGAAAAGCAGATAGAGACTGCTACAGAAAGTCAAAGTGATGAAACAGATCAAGATATAGAGCTAGAACAGGCTGTTCAAGATATTATCTAAGGAACTACTCCAGTCAGTAAAGGAGAAAAGAAGAAGAAGAGACCTTTAAGTATAATATCTTTAAATATCTCATTCAATAAAAGATTAATGCAACCTTTGGCCAGCTAGCAGAAATATCCACATTCAGACAGCAAATAAGATATGGACTTACCAAGTAACTAAGGAGCAAGGCTGGAAGATAACTGAGACCAACAATGTTCAAGAAGAATCAGGAGAAGAGAGCAAAGACAATTGCAAGACCTCTGCCTATATAATCTATCAGATCAAAGATAGAATCTTAGAAGCCATCATTGACACAAGAGCAGGAGAATGTCTCCTCAGCAAGAAAACAGCAGACCACCTAGGTTGGGAAGTTGAAGAAGCAATTAAATTGGTATTCATCTCAGTAGACAGTATAAGAGCCACACCTCTGGGAAAGTTCCAAGATGTTTCTATCAAGTTTGGGGGAGCAACTATTTCAGTAAATATAATCATGACTAATGCCACCAACTATGACATCCTTATTGGCAACTAGTGGCTTCATAAAGCCAAGGCAATAATTGATCTGAATGCAGATTATCTACCAAGACCTGAAGATGTAAATTCTCATTAATGTCAACAAAGGTATACTACCAGAGATAGAGAAAGAATAAAGTAAGCAAGAAGAAGCCTATATGGTTACTACTCAGAAAAAGAAGAAGAAAGTTGGATGGATTAGTGAAGAAGACTAGTGTAGGAAGATTGCAGAAGGATATACCCCATAAGGAGTCTGTCCTCATAGAATCAAGATGTACTATAATGAGCACATCAATGACTGCTACCAATGTAGCATTGGTATCAGAAAGATCTATCAGAAAAGAAGACAGAAGGCTCTCAAAAAGGAGGCAAGAGAAGAGAAGGAGGAAGAGGATGACAAACCACCAGCCCTCCTGGAGGAGAGTAATGATAAGGAAGAAATCAAGGTCAAGATTTAGAGAATCTACTCCAAGCCACCAAAATCACATGTCACCCTCTGAACAAGCCACAGAAATCACATGTGACCTCTGAACAAATCTGGAAATCACCTGCAAGATCACAAAGCTGAGTCAAACTGAAGTTACAGTGCACAAAGCTGAGTCAATATGAAGTCATAGAATACAAGATTTACACAAACAGAATCTTACCAATCAGAACCAAATATATAAATACCAAGTACCAAGATGCATTGAAACTGAGAACCAAACCAAACCAAATACATAACCACAACCTCTGAATATACAAACATGACCACCGAGATCTACAATCATATTCACGCTGACATTTGGAATGCCATTGTCAACTGAGCCACACTCTCTCTGCCCCTTATGAATAGCCATAGCTTAGCACCCCTCTACTTCATGGAAGCCTAATGGAATGCTCTGAACATGCTTAGTGAAGCCTACCAAATCAGACAAATCTCAAGCTACTACTAGATTGGCCACCTCCTAGAAGACATGGTCAAACACCATCATGATACAGTCATTACCCAGATGTCTCAACACCAGAAGCTCATTGCCCGCAAAAACTGAGAACTCTTTTATGAGTACAGCACCTTTATTCCCCACCTCCAAGTTACTACCATCGAAATAGTTGCTACCCTGTCCTATGGCCAAATTGATGACATGATACAAGAACTTAACCACAAGTACATCAAGTACATTCAGACCACAGACAGAACCTTTCCGCACCCCAATGACCATATTTTGCAAATGCCTCAAGTTGGATACGCTATAAAGGATGTCTACAAGATAATCTGATTTGATGAAGACGAAGTAGAAGACAATGATCCCTCCTCAAGCCAAGGATCCCTGCCAACCCTGATCACTCTGCCAATACTGCCAATGAACTTACAACAGTTCATAACTATCTATGAGACCTATTGGGACAATGATACTAGCACAAATACTAACCTGCATTTACTCCCAATTACTTCAACTATAATGAAGAGACTGGAGAACACAATCTGTACCTTCAGACAACTCTCAAGATCGAACCAACCACTCCACCACCTGAGTACGAGTGACATGAACCACAGCCATCAGCCTACTACAACCCCATGACTCATAGTGCTGTAACCTATAGAAGGTATGCAGATAGTGAATCTGATGAAAGTGAAGATGATACATCCATCCTTTGCCCACTAACATCTTATCCAGCATATGAGACAGATGATACTATCCTGTGGGATGGTGATGAAGTTCCAATATATTATTACCTCAGTGAACAAGGAGAAGTAATCCGTGAACCACTCTTCCTAGATGACTACTTCATCAGAGATGATGTCATCAATGGTGATATCATCAAAGACTACCTAGACAGCGTCTAAATCTATAAATAGCTCTGCAGTCATAGTATAGTTAGATTAGCCTTATATAATATGACTGTGAACTGACTCAGCAGTCAGACAATCTCTTGACATGTCAGATCACACTTGTACTATTTGACTGCATTCTGACTCAGCAAAGCACTAAGTGCTATATCCATATCTAGCCTAGCCCAGATAGTCCCTCACCAGTATAAATACTCCCTCCCCCAGACCTCAGAATCTCAGACTTGAACACTTGAACAATCCGAATACACAAGAACAATCCTGAATACTTTCCTACAATATCCCTTTACACAACTACTCCTAGTATAGTAATATCATGAATAGCGAATAAACCTATTTAATAACCTCCAAACCACTCTTAAGTAAATCTACTCCCCATTAGGTCTCACTCCTAACCCAGTCATGAAATTTCCTAATTGGGTATTGTCTGTAACAATATGCCAATTCAACTAAGCTGGCCTTAGTTTCTTGAACTTCCTGAAATATGGAAAATCCTAAACATCCAGAACTAGTCTGAAAAAGGACTTTGGTTGAGACGTCAATCTGAACTTGAAATCAATAAGCATAGAGGATGTACTCCATATGAAATTGATCTTGACCTTAAGAAAATGGTCTTCCAGAATATTCAGAACTTCTAGAAAAAACCTTCTGGAACTATGTAACAGTTACCCTAAAAAGTAAACCCTCTTACAAAGTCAGAGAATATAGCTAGAATAGATATCACCATAGTAAAAGAAACTTTATTAGAGCCCCAGACAACCACCCTACTTGCAACTGGTCTGGAGATGACTATTCCAAAGAACTATGTCAGAATCCTCAAGACAAGAAGCAGCCTGGCTAATAGTGAAATTACAATTGAAGGAGAAGTTATTGATTTAGATTATATTTGAGAAATACTACTCATTGCTAGGAACCATAATTCTATAATTCTATTTCCAATCATGAAGAAGGACTGACTGATACAGATATTGATCTTCTCAGTTCTTCAGCCAAGGTTCATGTAAGTTAAGAAGTTGGAGGAAACAGAAAGAGAAAGGAAAGGATTCAGATCTATAGGAAGAGGAGTATTTGCTAGTACCAAGATTACCAAACAGAATCACAAGAAGAAGGAAACTATGAATAAGCATAGCTATACCATTGGAAACAAATTCCCACTTAAGAAGGAACTCAAGAAGATACTCTATGAATTCAAGGATGTCCTACCCCATACTACTATTATAATATAGATATAGGAGACACTGAACCAATCTACTAAAAAAGTAAGACTACTACCAGCTTACCATGAATGGCTTAGAGAAGAAATAAAGCAGATAGAAGAAGCCAGAATCATTAAAGAAGCCAGCAGTCCCTGGGCTTCACCAGTTATACTAGTCCCCAAAAAAGGAAGCAAGTTAGGAGAATTCACTCCAAGACTCTGTACTAATTATAAAAAGCTCAACCTAGTTACCAAGAAAGATTGCCAACCATTACCTCTCATCAGTAACATTCTCATAACCTTGGGAGATGAAGCACAGTACTACAGTACCTTGGATTTATACTCAGGATTCTACCAAATCAGGCTCACTGAAGCAGTAAGCAAAAAATCAGCTTTCATTACCCCAGATAGAACCTATGTCTATCTGTGAATACTATTTGAAATATGTAATACACTAGCAAGCTTCCAGCAAATGATGAAAAAAATCTTCCACTATAATATGGGAAGATGGATAATGGTTTATATAGATGATGTTATCATCTACAGTACATCCAGCAGATGATAGAAAAGATAAGACAGTATGGTCTTTATATTAAGCCCAAGAAGTGCAAGTTTGTAGAAATTGAGATCATCTATCTAGGCCATATTATTAGAGATAGAAAACTCACAGACTCTCTCAAGATTCAAGCAGTAGTAGTATACTCAAGGTCTACTATAGTTATTAAAGCCCAAGTCTTCATAGAACTTGTCTCCTACTATTGAAGTTTTATCAGAGGATTTTCCAATATTATAAGTCCAATCTATGAACTTAACAAGAAGGATATCAAGTTCTAATAGACCAGCTGACAATAAAAAGCATTTGACAAACTTAAGATCAGACTGATCCAGACACCCATCCTCAGAAGACCCAATTGGACTCAAGAATTCATTCTGCAGACAGATGTAAGCACCCAAGGACTAGGAGTGGTCCTGGCTCAAAAGAAAGATAAAGTAGAGTATGTCATTACATATCTCAGCTAAGAAACCAGAGGAGCTGAAAAAGAATATGAATCCTATAAGTTAGAATGCCTCATGGTCATCTAGGCTATAGAAAAGTTCTACAACTACCTTGCCAGAAGATACTTCACTATTCAGACAGACCATTCAGCCCTCACTTGGCTACTGACCACTAGACAACCCCAAGGAATCTATGCTAGATGAATCATAAAGTTGCAAGCCTATAATGTAACCATCATATACTATCTAGGAAGAACTAATACCAATGCAGATGCTCTCTTATGGATACTCTGAAGGACCTCTAACCAGCAAATCAATCATAAATAAAGAGCTCTACTATGGAATTATTACCTATTTAGGATAGCAAAAAATGCCCCAACATCTAGAAGAATGGACATAAATGATCATTAACAGAATATGGAAACAATTCAAGACTGATAGAGAAATACTGAAGAAAGGAAAATTACTAGTAATACCTGAATACAAGAAGAAGTAAGCAATGAAATCCATATATGAACTTGGCTATCTAGGAGGAACAAATATATATAATAAAGTAAGAAGAATAATATGGTAACCAGGAATGGAGAAAGATATTAGACAATTTGTCAAAATCTGTGACAAATGTCAGAAATAGAAATAAGACCAACAAAACCAAACCCCAGGATTAGTATATATAGAACCAGTATCCTTTGCTTACATAAAAATGAATGTAATTGGTCTGCTACCTCTGACATTGACTGACAACCAATATATCATAGTCATTGTAGACCTTTTTATGAAATAGATAGAGGCAAGACCCCTCAAGGAAGCCAATGCATAGTTAATTACTGATTTCTTTTACAAAAAAATAATCTGCCAATTCAAGACTCTAGCACAAGTAACTATAGATAGAGGAACAGAATTTGTGAACCAGTTCTTTGAGGTTCTCTACAAGAAGTATATGATCCAGTATATTCAGACCACAGCCTATTACTCATAAGAGAATGGACAAGCAGAAAGGACCAAGACCCTCAAGAATATTATCACTAAGATCTGTGATAACTATGAAAACTGAGATTACTATCTGCCAATAGCATTATCTGCTCTCTAGAATATCTGATTACAAAGTACTCATTTCATTTCTTGAGAGATACTGTTCAGAGAAGAAAGTTCTCAAGGAACTCTACCATTTAATAGAGATACTGTATAGAAATATGTGGATATAGAGATACAAGGACTACATCAAATCAGAAAGAAGGCCAAGGATTATATAACCAAGGTGCAGACACAATAGCAGAATAATGCAGAAAAGATTCACAAGCCTCTAAAGATTATTAAGATAGGAGACAAAGTTCTGATATATTAGAATATAGTAGAAGCTTCATGGTTATGAAAACTGGAGCTTAAGTGAGAAGGACCTTACCTGGTACAAGATATAAAAGGAACTACCTTTTGGCTATAAAAACTCTCAGACACAATTATCTCCACTACCATTTACTAAAACTAACTCAAGAAATATCATAGCTAACCAATAGAGTATATACTACCATAGCTCTCAAAATAATCAGTGCTGCACAGTGAGTCATAGATAGACAATGGTGCACTACTGAGCTGCTGACCATGGAATTATTCTTTGATAGTATGCAGAGTATAGTCCAGACAAAATTTTCATGAATCTCATACTTTAAGACCTATGAGTTTCAAGAATACTTCAAGTTAGGATAGCTACTGAACTTACAGCCAGATATGGGAAAAGAAGACTAGATTAGAGAGTGTCAGCTCTCTTATACTCAGATTATAACTATTAAATAAGTCAATAAGATATTTAAGAATGATGAGTCAGCTCTTGCCCATCTTTGTAGAGTAGTCCCAGGAGACTTTGGATATATCAAGAGACAGCACTGGGAGTATATAATAATATAAATTACACAGTACAAGGAGATACAAATCATAAAAGCTTAGAAGTTTGAATAGGATGTTTCAGAGATAAATCACCTATTTAGGAGGAAGTTATTATAGTTAATCTGAATTAGAAATATGAAACAGGGGAATTAGACATTTGATTGTGGTTTCTGAACCCAATTTCTGATATAGTATAGTCTTACAAATAGCAGTCATTGTTATTTTGCAACTGTTAAAGATTTTGTAAATGTTAAACTCTTTACAGATATTGAAGATTTTGCAGATATTAAAAGATTTAACACTTGCAAAAGATGATTCATAATATAGTCATAACTTAGCAATCTTATAGCTAGCAAACTTGTATAAATAATCCAGTATCTTAGACTAAATAAACCTCAGGTCAAAATAGTTCAAAGCAAAGAGAAAGCAAAGAAACTAGTAAGCCTGCAGGCAGATATACTTTGAACTCACTCCCCTGCACCCTGAGGACTCTATAAGAGTTAGAACAAGTCAAGTTTTCAAGATACAGAAATCCACTATACTTCTGAGATTAGGATACAATATATATATAAGGATAATAGGAGAATAAATAGATATTATATAGAACAGACTTATAATAGGTAATAGTAAGTATAGAGTATCTTCTAATAAAACAAAAATCAATTATTTTAAATTCTATATATGACATATGTCTTTTCAAATTTTAGTCAACTAATGTTACATAACTTGTATTAAATTGTATTTTATATCTTTAATCCAATTTTATAGTATCTTAGATATTTGAGATAATAATAGTATACTGTTTGAGTATTTATAGTCAGTTTAATATAGTTTTAAAGTATTTTCAATATAGAAAAAGTCATGTAACCTTTGATTGACTGTAAAATTCAAAAAGGCAGATATTATATATAGAATTTAAAATAATTGATTTTTGTTTTTTTTTGAGAATACTATATATTTCTAATTACCTAATTTTGGTTTTTTCTATACAGTATCTATTTATTCTCCTGTTATATATATACATATATATATTTAATATTATATTAATTTATATAATCTCAAACTATTACTAATCTATTTAATAAATAAATTATAATTTATTATAAGTAGAAAGTATACTTAAATAGCCTTTATTAGACAAAATATCATTACTTCAATGTTTGAATTCAGTATATTAATAATATATTATAATATAGCAGATGTGTGATTATATAAGTATATATGTCAAATTTCTGTATCTTGAAAATATGATCTTCTTTGACTCTATAGAGTCCTTGGGATATAGGGGTGGGTGAGTTCAAAGTATATCTGCCTGCAAGCTTACTAGTTCTCTTGCTTCTCTTTGCTTTGAACTATTTCTATCTGAGGTTTATTTACTCTAGATACTGGGGATATTTATATAAGTTTGCTAGCTATAAGATGGCTAAGTTATAAATCACTTTTCACAAGTATTGTATCTTTTTAGTATCTGTAGAATCTTTAGTAATTGCAAAGATTTTGGCTTCTACAGAATTATTAGTATTTACCAAAGTTTTCAATTTTTGTCAAATATGACTGCTATTTATAAGACTATGCTTTATTTGGGAATTAGATTTAGATACTGCAATCAAATATCTATTCTTCTAATTCATATTTCTAATTTAGATCAACTATTACAACTTCCTCTTAAATAGATAATTCATCTCTGAAATATCCTTTTTAAACTCCCAAGTCTCAATTAATTGAATCTCCTTATACTGAGCAATTTGTGCCATTATGTTCTCTCAATATTATCTTTTAATATATCTAAAGTCTCCTAGAGCTACTTCTTGGAAATGAGCTAGAGCTATTTCATCTTCTTGAAATAACTTATACACTCTTTTAGTGATAGTAATCTGAGTATAAGAGAGCTGACATTCTCTAATCTAATCTTCTTTTTTTATTTCCAGCTTTAAGTTTAGTTGCTGTTCCAACTTAAAGTATTTCTAAAACTTGGTTCAGTTCTGGTAGGTCTTGAAATATGAGATTTATGACAGGTGTATCTAAACTATACTCTGGATACTATCAAAGAATTCCTCTATAGTTGGTGACTTGGTAGAATATCACTATCTTTCTATGGCTTATTGGGTAGTTCTGGTAATTTTGAGAGCAATAGTATTACTTTGCTGACTGGTTATGATATTTCTTGAGTTAGTTTTGATAGATAGTAGTGGGGATGATTGTATCTGAAGGTTTTTATAACCAAAAGGTAGTTCCTTTTATATGTATCTTATACAAGGTAAGGTCCTTCCCACTTAGGCTCCAGCTTCTATAATCATGAAGCTTCTATCATATTCTAATATATTAGGACTTTGTCTTCTATCTTGATAATCTCTAGAGGCTTGTGAACCTTTTCTATATTATTCTGTTTTGGTGCTTGCACCTTAGCTATGTAATCTTCAGCCTTCTTCCCAATTTGGTATAGTCTCTATATTTCTGTATCTACATATTTCCATATGATATCTCTATTAAATAATAAGGTTCCTTGATAAATTTCTTCTCTGAACAGTATCTCCTAAAGGGTAAAATAGGTACTTTGTAATCAGATATCTCAGAGAGCAGATAATGCTATTGGCAGATAGTGGTCCCAGTTTTCATAATTATCACAGATGTTGATAATGATATTCTTGAGAGTCTTATTAGTCCTTTCTGCTTGTCCATTTCTCTGAGAGTAATAGGCTGTAGTCCAAATGTACTGGATCTTATACTTCTTATAAAGAATCTTAAAGAACTGATTCATAAATTCTATTTCTTTATCTATTGTTACTTGTATTAGAGTCTTGAATTGGCAGATAATTTCTTTGTAGAAGAAATTGGTAATTGACTGTGCATTGGTTTCTTTGAGGAGTTCTGCCTCCATCTATTTCATAAAAGGTCTACAATAATAATGATGTATAGTTGCCAGTCAAAGTCAAAGATAGAGGGCTAATTATATCTATTGCAATATATACAAAGGGTACTAGTTCTATGTATACTGATCTGGGGTTTTGATTTTGTTAATCTTATTTCTATTTCTGATATTTATCATAGGTCTTGACAAATCTCTGATATATATCTTTCTCTATTTCTGGCAACTATATTGTTCTTCTTACTTTATTATATATATTTGTTCCTCATAAATGACCAAGTTTATATAATGATTACATTACTTGCTTCTTCTTATATTTGAGTATAACTAGTAGCTTTCTTTTTTTTAATACTTCTCTTTGGTTTTGAATTGTTTCCATATTCTGTTGATAATTATTTATGTCCATTTTTCTAGATGTTAGAGTATCTTTTACTGTCTCAGATAGGTGATAATACTATAGTAGAGTTTTTTTTTTTTTTTTTTTTATAATTACTTGGACTCCTTCCTTTATTAATACCCATCTATCCCATATAAATACATTAAGCCCACCCCTCATTCAATCCCCCTAGGAGGATCCCTCCCCCATACCTCTACTCGATAAAAGGCCACTTTGTCTAATACTATCTCCACCTGCCCACCACTCTGTTCACAAATCCTTTCCACCAGACCATGACATTGCCCACCCTGGGGACCCCAACCCACTCACCACCCAGTCAGCAGATCCTCCATCAACCCCTCTCATCTTAACAACTTCTCCTGTAAATCCATCTGTCACCCCTCCTCAAAAACAAAGAGCTAATGACTAGTCAGTCCTACCCACACTGCTAAAACCCACCCTACAGTGAGCCAACTATTGTCCACACCACCCACTAGTCGAGATTCCAAATCCTCCCAGCAGTCTCTCACACCATCCAGCCTCCTCTCTACACCCAGCCTATTCTCTACTTCTATCTAAAAGTTCTCCAAAATGTCACACTCTCCTAGCCAATATTCTGGCATCTGTATAAATTCCCCAACTTGCCTACATTATAACACTCCTCACAATCTAATCAGTCACCTTCCACCAGATGCCTTGCATAGAAATTCAACATGATATTCCTCTGTAGTATTCTCCACCATACCACCCAGAACTTGAGAGGAAGCCACCTCCACACCTCAGCACTCCATGCCCATACACCTGCCCAGTCCCACTCCTTGCCAATCCCTACTGCCTGCCAGCCACTTGGCCAAGATCCTGGCCAAGACACTGCTGACACTCCACTCTATCCCCAATATCAAACTCAGTAAGCAGAGCATCCCGCAGAAGCAGTCTGTCCCATCACTACATATTGGGACCCCACATTATCTCCCCCTCATTGCCTCAACAGTACAGGCCAATCCTGTGTACTCCATCCACCACCCTCCACCAAAAGCCCTTAAACTGCAGCTGTCTACTTCTACTCAGCCCTATCAAAGAGAGCAAATCTCCTGAGGACCCTTAAGGGAATAGTAGAGTTCTTTATTCATAGTTGATTTGCTGATTAAGAGTCCTTTAGAGTATCTATAAGAGAGCATCTATATTGGCATTAGTTCTACTATGGCAGTATACAATGGTTACATCATAAGCTTGTAACTTCATAATCTATCTGATATAGATTCCATTGAGTTGCCCAGTGGTCAGTAGCTAAGTAAGGGCTAAGTGGTCTATCTGAATAGTGAAGTGTCTTCCTATAAGATAGTAGTAGAACTTTTCTATAGTCTAGATAACTGCAAGATATTTCAATATATAGAAATCATATTCTTTTTCAGCCCCTTGGGTTCCTTACCTGAGATATATAATGATATACTCTACTTTGTCTTTTTTATGAGCCAGAACTACTCCTAGTTCTTGTGTACTTACATCTGTTTGCAGGATAAATTCTTGAGTCCAATCAGGTCTTCTGAGAATAGATGCTTGAGTCAGTCTGATCTTGAGCTCATCAAACGCTTTTTGTTGTCTACCAGTCTATTGGAACTTGATATCTTTTTATAAAGTTCATAAATTGGGTCTGCAATATCAGAGAATTCTCTAATAAATCTGCAGTAGTATGAGGTGAGTCCCATAAAGACTTGGGCTTTAGTGACAGTGATGGTCCTTGGGTATACTACTACTGCTTAAATCTTGAGCAGGTCTGTATATATTCTATCCCAGTTAATAATGTGACCAAGGTAGGAGATCTTGATTTCTGCAAACTTGCACTTCTTGGGTTTGATGTATAGGTTATACTTCTTTAGCTTTTTCATTATCTGCTAGATATACTGCAGATATTCTTCAGCTGTCTTACTGTAGATAATAATATCATCCATATAAACCATCATCTATCATTCTATATCATAGTAGAAGTTTTTTTTTATCATTTGCTAAAAGCTTGCTGGTATATTACACATTTCAAATGATATTTGCAGATAGACATAGGTTCTATCTGAGATGATGAAGGCTGATTTTTTACTTGCTGCTTTAGTGAGACCAATCTTGTAACATTTTAGCATAGTTTATTTCTTTTCTCTGTCTTTCTTGAATATTCTATAACCTTCTGGCACTTTCCGTGTACTTAGAAATCCCCTTCTTGGCGCCGAGCATTAACTAGTACTTATTTAGTTAGTCACTGAATGTCCTGGAAACTTGTAGCACTTTATTCATCATCATTTGTCATCTTTGCCGAGAACTTTCCTCTTGGTATTTTCCTTTGATTTCTCAGATCCTTCCAGATCCTTCTTTCAGATCTTGTATAAATATTCCCTTTGTTCTCTTGAATAAAGCTTCAGAATATTTTCTCTCAGAAATCCTTCGAGAACACTTGAACCCTTAGTATCTCTTCGAGCTACTTAGGATTACCAGAACTAGTCGCTTCCTCATTAAGAAACTAGAACCGTTACACTTGGTAGCAGTGGTGAAGTTACACCTAGCCTTATCAAGACACCTCTCAAGATATCAGTCACAACACTATGGAGGACAACGGGTGGAACCCTTCATATAGTACCTATGGTCCAGGCAATGCCTCCTACAACCAGCAAGAAGAAGAGGAACAGCAAGACCCTACTCAGTCAAACAGGGCCATCGAGAGTCTTTTGCAGAATACACTAGCTCAGATTGCCCAACTTCAAGAATGCATGGAAAGAAAAGAAAGCAAGGCCCCTGCTCATACCTCCGTACCTCTACCAACATCAATACATCCAACAGCAGTCACTATCAAGCCTCAGAAGCCCGACACCTTTGATGGTCAAAGAGGAGGACTGTCTACCGATGCCTGGCTTTTCCAATTGGAGCAATATGGAGAGCTGACCAATTTGGAAGAAGCAACACTAGTCCAATTTGCCACCACACTCCTCCGAGGGAATGCCGCAATCTGGTGGCGAAATCATGTCCAGAATACCAGATTCTCTGGCCGAATCAAGACCTGGGGCGAATTCACTGATGCTATTCAAGGCCAGTTCAAACCAGTCAACAGCACTAAGGCTGTGCGAGACCGTCTGGCGAATGTCAAGCAACTCAAGTCTGTGCAAGCATACAATGCATAATTCCTGTCAATCCTGCTAGAATTACCACATATCACTGAAGACGAGAAGGTCGACAAGTACATCCGAGGCCTGAAAGGTCAAACCCGAGTTCGTGTCAAACTAGAAGAACCCAAGGACCTAGATACAGCAATGAAAATTGCTGATAGGTTTGATGTCATCACCTATGGTCACTGCTTTGAACAAAAGAGACCACCTTTCAACAATAATAACAACCACAGAAGGGAGGAGCCCAAAGTCAGAACTGTTGGACCTGCCCCCATGGATCTAGACACCATTGACAAGAACAGAAAAGGCAAGCTTACCCCCGAGGAAAAGGAGCACCTCAAGAAGGCTGGAGCCTGCTTCTTTTGCCATCAGCCTGGCCACATTGCAACCAAATGCCCCAAGAAAACCACCGAACCAAAGAGGATTCTGGTCCTGTCCAAAGACACTCAAGGTCAACCAGTTGAACAAGAAGTTGTACTCAATTTCATGCGAGTCAACCCCAAGGCCCAGATCCCTCAAGCACAGTCAGAAGGAGCCATTGGTTTGGACCTTCAAGTAGTACAACAAGTCACCATTCCAGCACATGAGAGAAGGCTCATTCCAACTGGCCTTTCAGTCGAAATCCCCAAGGAACATTATGCAAGAATTGTACCAAGATCTGGCCTCAGCTTCAAGCACTCATTGGATGTTGGTGCGGGAGTCATTGACCCTGACTTCCGAGGCAAAATGCAAGTCCTGCTAGTCAATCACAAGAACCAGCCATACACTGTCAATGAAGGTGACAGAATTGCACAGCTCATCCTGGAGCGAGCTACCCTACCGGTTGTCAAAGAAGTCACCAAGCTGTCCTCAACTAAGCGAGATCAGAAAGGCTTTGGCAGCACTGACAAAGTTGCAAGTATAGCCGAGAACCAAGCCAACTCAATGCTCATCTTCAAAGGTCTAGTCAAGGGACAAGAACTAGATGTTCTCATAGACAGTGGAGCTGTTGGAAACTTCATCAACAAGAACCTCATCGACAAGCTCAAGATTCTTACCAAACCAGCTGGCAAGAATGGTGGAGTTGTTACCGCAGATGGCACCACCCTACCAATCGACTCAATTGCTGCTAAACTTCCCCTCAAGATCCAGAAGTACTGGGAACGTTTAGATTTCGAGGTAGCACCACTAGGAGACCATGACCTGATCCTAGGCAAACCCTGGCTTACACGGCACAACCCTCAGATTGATTGGACCAAAAATGAAGTCACCTTGATACAGGATGGAGCCAACATTACCATCAAGCCAGACAAGACTCAGACAAGAACCCCAATTGCTACTCTTTCGGCAATTCAGTTCAAGAAGGCCCTCAAGAAAGCTACCTGTGCCTTTGTGGCACTGATCCAACCAAAGAAAGAAGACAAGAAGCTATCAATTAGTGAAAGTATCAAGTTACTACTGAACAAGTACAAGGATGTCTTCCCAGACAAACTACCTGGCCTACCCCCTTCAAGAGACCATGACCACGAAATCAAGTTGGTACCTGATGCAGCTATACCTAAGAAGAAAATGTAC
>RBNI01000789.1:0-26924 GCA_003990745.1 Jimgerdemannia flammicorona | reverse complement strand
CTCTCCAGAAAGTTACCATCTCCCTGGTCACCCCAATCCTCCCCCCACTCAGTCTACAGATCTTCTCCACAAGTCTTCTATGGATCCCCCCTCCAGGGCCCCACCCCTGCAACCAGCTATTCAAGAGGTCCAGCACCAACTATTCCCACCTTGTAATCTGCAACCCAAGTGCCAACTGCTGACCATCTTCAAACACATACAGCCAATGTCCAGCAAGCCCAACCCAAATAGCCAGAGTCCACCCAAGAGTTAACTACTCATTATCAATCCCTCTCACCAACCTTCTTTAAAGATCACCCTACCCACCCCCCCACCCCCCCCCCCCCCCCCCACCCAGGTGAGCACATTCTTATCCAACCTTCAATTGCTCTCCAAAAGTCTTCCAAAATCTCACACTCTCCCAACCAATGCTCAGGAGTCTGCACCATGCCACTCTTCTGCCCAACATTAAGATATTCCTCATACTCTAAGACACTCCCTTCTACCAAATGTTCTGACTGATAGTTCAATATCATATTGCACCACAATAGTCTCTACCATGTTATCTAGAACTTGGAGAAAATCCACCTTGTCACTTACTTACTCTAAGATTAAATACTATTCCAGTCCTACTCTTTGCTGATCTTTACTCTCTACTAAGCTTTAGGCTACAAATCTCTCCCATGCTTCCAAAGATATTCCATACTATCCTCCAAACTGAAATCATCCACTAGTGTGCCCCCCAATAGAAGATAATCCCACCTCTACATCCTGGGTCTCTAGTCTACCTCTCTTTCATCACTCTACTACTAGAGATTAATTTGCTGAGCTCTATCAGCCACCCCCCACCAGAATTCCTGAAAGTATATCTTCTGGCTCTCCTCCAGTACTACTAGAGAGAACAAGTCATCAGATGGAAGAACTATATCTCTCATACTCTCTGCATAAGGGGTACCCACTTCTGGTCTCTCAACTTACTAGCTTGCTTCAGCTACCATACTCTCAAGCAGTGTAGATACTTGGTAAAGTCTATCAGATCCAGCTCTCTTTAGTCTATAGGTAATGTCAATAACTTTCAGCCAATCTGACTCTACTGCTCTATCTATATTCCACATTCTGCCTATCTTCAATACTCTCTTGACCACTCATACTGGGAAGTTCAAGTGATACTCCAGATACTATAACTTAGGTAGCTAATATATATTCAATACTATTACCCTATCAATTAGAGAGATGTATCAGCTATCTTACTCCAAGAGAGTACCTCTCTACTCAATCAGCCACTACTTCTACTATTTTCAAGATAACAGAGAATTATATATTGAGAAGTAGATCCCTAGATACTAGACTGTCTCTCCTACCAGGACAACTATTCTAATTACATTCTCTTTTACTATTTCTCTACCTAATACCAGAATCTTGCACTTATACCAGTTAAGCTTAGTATCTGAGCATCTCTTATACTATTCTACTACTCTCTTCAATACTACCACATCCTTCACAGAGTCCAGCCCTACTACTATATTATTAGCAAATACCCCCACCTTCTAATTCACTCTCAGAATGTTCAAATCCCCCACCCTATACCTTATCTTGTGCAATAAAGACTCCAGAGAGAGGGTATAAAGGATTGATAACAGTAGATCCCCCTATAGCACTCTTCTGCTCAGGGGGAAAAGACTCCCCCCTGTGTCTATTCATCAGAATAGCTACTCAACTCCCCTTCAACAGACTGATCAATAATCTTCTAAACTCTGAGAGGACCTCTATTGCTTCAGTACCCCCTCTAGCCACACTTGCCAGACCCTATCATAGGTCTTCTCCTAGTCTAGAAGTATGATCAGTCTCCAGTTCTTCCAATTCTCTCTTCTTCTCTTATTCTTGAACAGTAGAGCTACCAGCCCCAGGTACTGCCCACCAATCTAAGCCCCCAAGCCAATGACTTCATCACACATCTATGCCATCTCCTCTAAAACCAATTCCACACCTACCATCCTCTTCCAGAAATCCCAAGGTAGACTATCCTCTCCAGAGACTATCCTAAGACTCATTGTCACCAGCACCCTACAAATCTCCTCCCCTCAGATAGGTACTCTAAGTTCACCTAAGCCCTTTGCCAGGTCTGAGTGCTAGTTCTCCAAATGCTGTTTAATGTCCAGTACATCCTCCCCACTCTTCTCCTCACTCTACAATCACTCTCATCAGAAACCCAACTGGTCCA
The DNA here is from genome assembly GCA_003990745.1 of Jimgerdemannia flammicorona. Lineage (NCBI taxonomy): Eukaryota > Fungi > Mucoromycota > Endogonomycetes > Endogonales > Endogonaceae > Jimgerdemannia > Jimgerdemannia flammicorona. Next base: position 24,724 of record RBNI01000789.1, on the reverse strand, counting down.
AGATCTCTGGAATTCTGACCACTATCTCTTCTGTCTCATCCAATACTCCTTCCCACTGCTGCTGCACCCTCCTCACCCAAAGCAGCCTTGACAAGAACTTTGTAGGCCTCTCTCCCTCTTTCAAGCCCTGCCACCACAGCTGGGCAGCCATATCCTTCATCTGTAATTCCTCCTCCTGCCTCAGCAACCTCTTCAGTTCCTCCACCTCCAGCTGGACCCACTGAACCCTCCAATCCCCCTCCTCTCCATCATTCAGCAAATCAGCCCACTTCTCCAATAGCTTCCCCAACCTCTGGGAAGCCCACCTCAACTGACTCCTCCTCTGAGCACCCTGCCCCCTCCCTGCCTCCCCCTGACAAACATGCTCCTACAAGGCGCTAACGTGTAAAACGCACATAGCACATTCGGTAAACCTCGAGGATACCGCGGCGCGGAGAATGGAGGTATCTTATACCCTAAAACTGAATTGCCGGGTCAGTCAGTGATCAGGCGATCAGGCACGAAATCGGTAACCTGAATAAGTCGGATCTATAGCGACACTTTTGCTAAGTAAAGCAACCTGTTGAGCATGAAAAGTGGTCTATTATTCGCGGATTTCTCTAACTGTACGTTCTTTCCTGGCGCGGCTCAAAATCTTAAAATCTGAGCTTTATTATATCTGCACCCTATCCTATTTAACTGCCCTTTTCCACCTCTCTGTCTAACGAAGGTGATGGTTTTTCCTTGAAGTCATAAGTGTTGGCTTCCCAGGATCATGTTTCCTGAGCCACGGTTTGCCAAGGATAACGTCATGTCCACCTACTGCCCTACTACTCGCAACCCTACAAGATTGTTGATCGCATGGGAGCCGACATTGTCTTCCGTATGGCAGTTGGACGGGATCAACACCTACACTTACCAGTTCAACTACCGCTCTAACGCCTTCAACATCCTGGGCGCCTGCCACAAATTACTCTCCGCTCACTCGCGACAACGTGGCCATCTACGAGCAGCTCGGGTCGACTTTGCCAGGGTTTGGTGCTCTGCCCACTCGGATTGGCAAAGAGAAGCTGGCGAGGAACATGGTGGCGACGTGGACCAGCTTCGCGAAGACGGGCAACCCGAATAACAAGCACATCCCGAAATGAGCGCCGTACGATTCCGACAATCGCAAGGTGATGATGTTTGCCTACAATAGCTCTGGTTATAATATCGGGTATGATGTGGTGCAGAGCGACCATGATGCTGTTTTGCGCAACGAATGGAAACAGCAACTCTCCTGCTGGCTGTTGAATAACTTCGAGATTCTTTATGATTACTAGTACACCGATTTTGTAGCCACCGCAGCACGATAATGATTGTTACACATGCTAACGTTAACGAATTGAGAATCATGAAGGGCCATATATACATATATAAATACGCTGCAGTTCTATGTACATCATTTTCATTCAAAGACAAAGAAACGATGATTTGACGAACCAACTTATTGGAGCCTATGAAGGATGACGGAGGGGAAAGGTGTCTCAGTGTGCCAAAAGTGATCATGGTTGCATGTTTGAGTCAAAAATAGATATGTAGCAGTAAATATGGTTTTGCCTATCGCATGGATTATACGATGCAAGATCATTCATTGGAGGTTATATGTAAGCATGGCATATGAATAATGCCAAACCTAGCAACCGACTTCGGCGTTGACAGTCTTTCGCAGCAAAAGCAAGGAAGCTCATACCGAAAAAGGGCGCGGGGATGCGTTGAAGAGAAATTAAGCCATATGACACATCGGTGAACGTGCCACCTGTCAACGGCGCCTACCATTAGGGGAAAATCCCCTTCAGGTTTCACACTGGGACCGTGAATAATATATATACTCTACTGAGCCACTTATCAAATAAAGGAAAATGCGGAGACAATTTCCCTTCTTTGTAGCCAAATTAGGGACCATTCGTTAAAATACCCGGGGTTGAAATAGTGTGACAACGGGAAGTAGATACCCTCGGCTATAAACCCGGCGGTATGCCGATGTTCGCCCATCTGCAAAGTTCACAGGTAACGGACTCGCATTGACTCATGGTTCCGAGGCTAGCTGAGTGATCGGGCCAATGTGGTAAGGGATCTTGCCCAGAATTTATGAACTCTCATTTAAACGGTGTCGTACAGCTGGCTGCCCAAAGGTGTGGGCTTATGGGTGGTTAAGTCAATGGAACGTTAATAATTTTCCTGAAACGAGGAGACTAATGTTTCCCAAGGTCAACAACTTTTAATATACTCTTGTTTGGTAAATTTTGATTACAAGGCTCTTATTATTATACTATTTCAGCTGCGCATTTGAACCCCCGCGCGACAAGCGTGCGACATTTTGGCCGGTTTCCGATATACAAAAGGCCGTGCTGAAAGACCGTCAGCACACCAACTATCCATTCTCTCCTTCACAAGCCTCCACATCAACATGGTCAACCTCACCTTCCTTGCTACCGCTCTGATGAGTACCCTGATTCTGGCTGAGCTCGCCACGGGCGCCCCTACTGCCTCAAAAGCCACCCTTGGCACATGGGAGAACCAGGTCCTGACGCAGACAAACATGCACCGCGCGCACCACAGCGCCCCGAAAGTCACCTGGAATTCGACCATGCAGGCCTTCGCCCAGAATTGGGTCAACGGCTGCAAGTTCAAGCACTCTGGTTCCCCTAAATACGGCGAGAACATCTGGGCCGTGGGTAGCAGTGGCGGCGCCCCCAATCCGCCTGGCAGTACTCCTGTTGACTCGTGGTACAGCGAGGTAAAGTACTACGACTACAACAAGCCCGGCGTTCTAAGCGGCCCTAATGGCGAGGAAATCGGCCATTTCACCGCTCTCGTCTGGGTGGCAACCACCCAGATCGGTTGCGCAAAGGCCGCCTGCCCCAAGGGGACCATCTGGGCAGAGTAAGTAAATTTAATATATATTTCTCTTCTTATTCTGTCCTTGGATGACACTGGTTATTAACCCGCTATCTTTTTCTTTCTACCGCCATGTAGTTACGATGCAGAGTTCGTGTCCTGCAATTACTATGTTCCCGGTAACATGTACGGCCCTAACAACGACGTCAGCTACTTCAAGAAGAATGTGCTTCCTTACCACGCTTAGAATAAATAACGAGGTTAATAACTCCCATAGAATCACTTCAGCTGGCTGGGTTCAGTTTTAGCTATATCCTAGGCCTATCGATACCCGTGTGAAAAAAATAAAATAAAAATAAAGTGCGCTTGTGTCCTCCGTGTAAATCTCAACATTTTCTTTTTTGATCTCCAATTCTGAAATGCAATTCGAGAACCAACTGGGCGACATATCGACTGTGTGCTGTCAAATATAGCTCCTTCTAATAGAGTAGCATCTGAACATTCGTTATGCCGTATATACCTTGTCATGGTGATAATCAAATCTAAGTCACGTTCAATTGAATGTTAATTTGGTGTTTATTTATACGTTTCCTGTACTAAAGATTCATTGGACATCATTTAGGTATATACATCTAAATTAGTCCCGCGGTATATTCCGACCGCCGTTTAGGTCTTCCTATATCCGTTCTCTTCCAGCTTGACATCAGGCTCGTCATATTTGGTGTTAACATTGAAGGATACCTCCACCTTGTCATGATCCGCCTTTTTCATGTCGTAGCATTGGTAGTAGTAATTTGGATAATATTGGCTGTAATGAAAAATAAGATAAAATCAATAACGGTCAGCTACATATGATACCAAAAAGGGTGCAGGAATGGCCATAAACAGCCAAGGTCCATGACTCAAACTTTATAAATCCGATCTATTCTATTCACCTCTTCACTCGACGACCACGATGCCTACCGCCTTCCAGTACCTCTGCGGTTTCCACAGCGTGCTCGACGTGGGTATGATTTTTTTCGTCGAATGTTGTCGGAGTCCAGCTACGGCAAGGAGTTCACGCGTGCCTGTTCGGGATAGCAATCCAAGCAAATCGGACAAAGCCTTCGGGAGTATCGGGATCTAGGCCGAGGGGTACAAGTACATGCGCGCCACCGAGGCCGTATCTGGTGAGTTTTTGGGAGTATGCAAACGAGGGTCGGTTTGCTCGGCCTTGCCATTGATTGGAATGCACTCACCTTTTGCCAATACCGCTTGCTCCCTCTTGCCAAGGCATCCTACTCGTGAGCGTGGGCACGATGCTCGGCATGGTAAGCCAGATCGAGGACCGGGCGCTACAAAGGTTCTTCACCAAGGGATTCCTCGGCGTCCATGCCATGTTCTTCGTCATGTCATTCCTCCGCGCCATTTCGTTCACGAACGCGATTTCATCGTAATCGGCAACTCATGCTCACTCTGAGCGACCGATCCGCCTACTCACAAACTTGGTCTCTTACAGCCTTCCATATCTTCCACCAATGCCCACTGAAACTCTTTGGCGACGGCTGGAAGAAGCAGGCAGCGTAGGATGTCGTCTTTGGAGGGTTATCATGCAATGTTTTGTCCTTGTTGTTCTCTCAGAGCTGTACCTTTTCTTAACTTCCACAATATGGTTCCTATTCATAGCCGCTCTTTGGGGCGCATCCCTCGTCTACCCCGACTTGAAAATCTAAAAAGCTATGTCGCCGAGTGGGTGGCGATGGATATTAAAGATTCTGAGGAATTTTCATATCATATTTATGAGGGCGCCGCTCAGTGCTCTGTAATGTTTGATATAATATGAAGGGAATCCTCTCGCTACAATTTGAACACAACACAGTATTCCCTTAAATTACCATATATTTATTTTATTTTATTTATTGTATTGGAGTTGTGTTTATTACAATAGTGGAGGCATTGAAATAGGTAATGCCAACCTATTGCCAGTTCGTTATATTACAATGTTCGAAATTTCAAGGTCGAATCGCCAGCGGCGATTGCTAACAAAGGCATCGAGCAGTATGCGGGATTGCAATAGGGAAAGTGAAGTGATTCAAAAAATCTTTTGTCGCTACCTTAATCAATTGGTGATGTCTGAATTAGTACACATCCAAAAATATTTTTACGAGAAAGTCGACTTGATATACCAGGTTCAATCTGACGAACACCCTGGCAACCGATTTTCAGCTCCTTGAGCTGAGGCTGCCGAATCTCGATGTGGGTGGCTGTCGCTGAGCAGCGATGGTTTGTCATGGATGCATGGTCTGCGAGGACCGAGGCAGCGGAAGTAAATACCCTCGGCTATAAACCCGGCGTTATTCCGATGTTCGCTCATCTGCAAAGTCCACAGGTAAACGGACTCGCATTGGCTCATGGTTAGCTCAGTGATCGAGCCAATGAGGTAGGGGATCTTGCCCGGAATTTATGGTGAACAACTCAGCAAGGTATCTCATTTAAACGGTGTCGTACAGCTGGCTGCCCAAAGGTGTGGGCTTACGGATGGTTAAGTCAATGGCACGTTAATAATTTGTCTGAAACGAGGAGACTAACGTTTCCCAAGGTCAACAACTTTTAATATACTCTTGTTTGGTAAATTTGTATTTACAAGGCTTTTATTAATATACTATTTCAGTTGCACATTTGACTCAGTTAACAGCATAGCGTGTTTTTACGCGTCAGCATGCCGGAATAACTTTGAACCCCCGCGCGACATTCCGGCAGGTTGTCGACATACAAAAGGCCGTGCTGACAGACCGTCAGCACACCAGCAATCCATTCACTCCTTCACAAGCCTCCGCATTAACATGGTCAACCTCACCTTCCTTGCAACCGCTCTGATGAGCACCCTGATTCTGGCTGAGCTCGCCACGGGCGCCCCTACTGCCTCAAAAGACACCCTTGGCACATGGGAGAACCAGGTCCTGACGCAGACAAACATGCACCGCGCGCATCACAGCGCCCCGAAAGTCAGCTGGAACTCGACCATGCAGGCCTATGCCCAGAATTGGGTCAACGGCTGCAATTTCGAGCACTCCGGAGGTCCATACGGCGAGAACATCTGGGCCGTGGGTAGCAGTGGCGGCGCCCCCAATCCGCCTGGCAGTACTCCTGTTGACTCGTGGTACAGCGAGGTAAAGTACTACGACTACAACAAGCCCGGCGTTCTAAGCGGCCCTAATGGCGAGGAAATTGGCCATTTCACCGCTCTCGTCTGGGTGGCCACCACCCAGATCGGTTGCGCAAAGGCCGCCTGCCCCAGTGGGACTATCTGGGCAGAGTAAGTAAATTTAATCTATATTTCTCTTATTCCGTCCTTGGATGACACCAGTTATTGACTCGCTATCTTTTTCTTGTAGTTACGATGCAGAATTCGTGTCCTGCAATTACTATGTTCCCGGTAACATGTACGGCCCTAACGGCGACGTCAGCTACTTCCAGACGAATGTGCTTCCTTACCATGATTAGAGTAAATAACGAGGTTGATCACGCCCATAGAATCGCTTCAGCTGGGCTGGGTTCAGTTTTAGCTATATCCTAGGCCTATCGATACCCGTGTGAAAAAATGAAATAAAATAAAATAAAAATGAAGTGCGCTTGTGTCCTCCGTGTAAATCTCAACATTTTCTCTTTTGATATCTAATTCTGAAACGCAATTCGAGAACCAACTGGGCGACATATTGACTGTGTGCTGTCAAATATAGCATCTTATAATTTAGTAGCATCTGAATATTAAGCCAGCGCTTCGTTATGCCGTGAACGAGGCACCGTAAATCTGGGTGTAGTCAAATCTAAGTCACGCTCAATTGAAGTTAACAACAATGTTTATTTATACGGAGGGCTTTCCTGTACTAAAGATTCATCGGACATCATTTAGGTGCATCTACATTAGTCACGACCGTTATTTAGTGTAGGATACGTTCACCTTGTCATGATCCGCCCTTTTCATGTCGTAGCATTGGTGCCGTTGGTACGGAGGATAATGCGTTGGAACAGAGGATTAAATACGGAAGGATGGGAAAGTAGATAATATCTCACCTGCTTCTTTGTCAACGTATTTCTAAAATGGAGTAGTTTACACGTGTTTGGTAAGTCAACCAAATATACAATGCGAACGCAGAATCGCGGGCGTTTTACCAATTACCTTTCCTCGGGGTAGAATTAATAGCGGTAATTGGGATAATATTGACTGTAATGAAAAATAAATAAAACAGTTAAAAGATAGCGCTCTGTCAACGGTCGACTACCATCTATAAATCCGATCTATTCTTCACATCGACGACCACGATGCCTACCGCCTTCCAGTACCTCTGCGCGCTCGACGTAGCGACGGGTCTGGGTATGATTTTCTTCGTCGACAAGATGCCGGAGTCCAGCCACGGCAAGGAGTCAACGCGTGCCTATTCGGGATAGCAATCCAAGCGAATCGGACAAAGCCTTCGGGAGTACCGGGATCTCGGGTGAGGAGGCCGTATCTGGAGTATGCAAACGAGGAGGGCCGGTTTGCTCGGCCTTGCCATTGATTTGGAATGCACTCAAATTTTTGTCGATGCCACTTGCCAAGGCATCCTACTCGTGAGATACTCGGCATGGTAAGCCAGATCGAGGACCGGGCGCTACAAAGGTTCTTCCCTCGGCGTCCATGCCATGTTCTTCGTTATGTCATTTCTCCGATTCCATCGTAATCGGCAACTCATGCACACTCTGAGCGACCGACCCGCCTACTCACAAACTTGGTCTCTTACAGCCTTCCGTATCTTCCACCAACGCCCACTGAAACTCTTTGGCGACAACTGGAAGAAGCAGGCAGCGCAGGATGTCGTTTTTGGAGGGTTATTATGCAATGTTTTGTCTTTGTCGTTCTCTCAGAGCTGTACCTTTTCTTAACTTCCACAATCTGGTTCCTATTCATAGCCGCTCTTTGGGGCGCATCACTTGAAAATCTAAAAAGTTATGACGCCGAGTGGGTCGCGATAGGATATTAAAGGTTCTGAGGAATTTGCATATCATATTTATGAGGGCGCCGCTCAGTGTTCTGTAATGTTTGATGTAATATGAAAGGAATCCTCTCGCTACAATGTGAATACGACACAGTATTCTCTTAAATTACAATACATTTATTTTATTTTATTTATTGTGTTTATTACAATAGTGGAGGCATTGAAATAGGTAATGCCAACCTATTGCCAGTTCGTTAAATTACAATGCTCGAAATTTCAAGATCGAATCGCCAGCGGCGATTGCTAACAAAGGCATTGAGCAGTACGGGATTGCAATAGGGAAAGTGAAGTGATTCAAACAATCTTTCGTCGCTACCTTAATAAATTGGAGATGTCTGAATTGGTACACATCCAAAAATATTTCAACGAGGAGAAAGTCGACTTGTATACCAGGTTCAATCTGGCGAACACCCTGGCAACCGATTTCAACTCCTTTAGCTGAGGCCGCCGAATCTCGATGTGGGTGGCTGCCGCTGAGCAGCAGAGACAGCGATGGTTTGTCATGGATGCCCTCTGAGATCGTGAGGCGGGGAAGCCGAGTGTCAAACTGGTTGTAAGTCAGAGGGCATCATCTCAAGTAGTACAATGCTGGCTCATCTCTCTTAAATGACTTATAAATATATTTTACAACTATGACTTATCTAAAGATCTGACAAGTAGCAACTCAGTTATTCTTTTTTATATTTGATTACTGAGTGATATGTTTTCTAAGATTAAAGTACTTTTAAAATCCAACTCTATGCTAATATATATTGAAATGTAAGATATATAAAAATAAGCCTATATTAAACTTTGAATACTACTAAAGAGATCTTCTTTTTTTTATTTTTATTTTTATTTTTATTTTTTTTTATACATAGTTACTTAGACTTCTGCATTTATACTAATATAATATATAACAATCTGACCTCCTACCCAACTCTCCTGCCCCCCTCCCCCCCTCTCTCCCCCATCTCTTTATAATGGAATACTAAACTATTAACAATACAACCCTCTCTCCACTTTTCTCACAAATACTCCTCACTAGACAGTAATAGCAACCACTACTTATAGTATACTATTATATACTATGTTGTACTAGAATCCATGAGCCAGATCTCTTTACTATATATATTAGTACTACTAGATATATAGCTTATATTGGTACTGATACTTATATCAATATTTTTTATCAGTATAAAAGTATTTTCCAAATTTACTTCTATATTTTTCTCTGTATATAAATAGGTTACCACTTTTATAAAGAATAAATCTCTGCCACTGTCACTTTTATTATCAGTAGTATCCATGATATTTACCTATCTACATTACTCATCTTGATTATTCTTTTCCTTCTTCTTATAGTTGCAGTCTTGCTTACAGTATTCATACTTATTATAGTAGAAATATTTACTATTAAATTTAGCTCATTGACTATTATGCTGCTGGCTTTGCTCTCATCCTTTATTCAGCTTATCTTTGCCTTATCTATATACTCTATAGAATGCCTTCTTATTATAATCTTCATTGTTATTATTACCCAGCCTTAATTTCTTATTTAAAAGATTCATAATGATGTACTTATAGTTCAATAGTTTGCTGAATTCTCTCATAGTAGTGACAACTATATTATACCTTGAGAAGGCTATATATGAAAGTTAGAACCTTATCTTTATTCTTGATAGTATCTGTTAGTATAGATATAAGATAATTTACTTGATTCATCAGATCATTAATATAGTTAATATAGTCTCAGATACTCTTCTTGAACTTTATTTAGAGATTGAACAGTTGTGCTTTTAGATGGAATCTGTTTGATATAGATACCTATTAGTGGTAATTATATAAGATCTCCTAGACTTTATTTACTATTATAGTATTGATAGCAAGTTTTATTTATATATTTGAAAGAGTAAATGTAATCTTTCTTAGCACTCTATAATCCTTCACAGTATTATATTTTATTATTTATATCTATAACTTCTAGTAGTCCTTCAGATCACATTTTTTTAAGAAATTCTTTATATAGTATATCTATATAGCATAATCCTTACTATTACTAATAAGAATCATTCTCTTTATCATTATTAGTACTACTGCAGGAATGATCATAGTTATGATTATTATAATAGATATACTTATACTACTAGTTTTTTTTTTTTTTTTTTTTTTTTTTTTTTTTGTTTTCTTTTTTTTTTTTTTTTTTTTATATAGTCACTTGGACTCCTTTTTTTTATTAATACACCCATCTATTCTCTATATAATACACTGTGCCCACTTCTATCCAATCCTCTTAGAGAGTCCTTTCTCTCTCCCCCCTCTACTCTCTCTTGATGAAAGACCACTATGTCATTCACCATCACCACCCACTACACTACTAGTACTCATTCTGAATTCTGTCTTACTTATACTACTTAGAATTAGTATACTTCTACTACTAGTATTAGTTAATATTATATAACATAGTATAGCATATATATTAGAGAAGTATCTTTATTATTATTTACTTTTGCTAGTAGAACTTATAATCTTTTTATTATAGAATATTTGAAAAAAGAAGAAATAGTGTTATTTATTAATAATATTTATAAGATAATATAGTCAGACTATACCACTATATATTAAGTTACTATAACTAAGATATTTTAATATATTGATATCTTAGTATAGAGTCTTAAAGAGGTATTTCTTATTAGTTACTAAGTGGGACTTATAACTTTTATTATAACTTAATAGAGTAGATACTAGAGAAAGAGAGAGTAGAGTATTGTTTTTTATTTCAGATAGTATATATTTATATATTAAGTAATATAACCCAAAGATAATATAATTATATATATATATAAGCTATATTATCAAGATATCAAAATAGTAGAAATTTTAATATATTATATTTTTATATATTATCTTATTGAGCAGAAGTATTAAAATTCTCATTATTATATATCTTGATAATATAACTTATATATAATATATTATCTTTTGAGTTATATCACTTAATATATGAGTAATTAATAAAACAATATTACTCATTTCTCTCTACTCTATATTCTTAACTAAGATATAATATTATATATCTTAGATAGTCTATAAGTTATAATGAGATATATATCTATTTTTATTTTTGATTTTATCAGCTTAATATATTATATGAGCTAATTTATCTAGCTAATGAGATTATTTATATAATCTATATATTTATAAATTATTTTATTTTTGTTATTTTTATAAATATTATATAATTATACTTTAAAATAGAGTCAATTTAATAAACTACTATGTATATAAGGCAATAATAGTGCTGAATAGCAAAGCCCCTACCACTCTAATAGAGTGATAGATAAATAAAAAATCTCTCAAAAGATACCAAGTAATGGGTAGGGTCTAGTTCTCTCTGATAGAATAAGTAAAGAGCTTGTATAGAGCAGAAGGAGATCCCTAATACTCTACCAATCAAGCCTATAGGCCTTGATTATATTACTATATCAGCTCTTGATTTTAGTTAAGTATAGTCTAAATATTTAACTTAGATAGCCTCAGGCCCTTTAATAACTTTAGATAACTGAAGTCTAACCTTATAGATTACTAAAAGTTACTGAAAGTAATATCTACTATCTAATTACTCAATACTAATTAGAAGGCCTCACTGATATATGTAGTATCTATAATAACCCCAATAACCATTACTAGCCTGATACTCTACTGGTTCATCATTATTACTCTTTCTTCTATCTATGATGACCATCTTCTCTTCTATTACAATTTTATCTAAAAAAAACAGTTATCTATATAGAACTATACTTATCTGGAAGCTTATCAAAGCTCAGAGAGTCTACTACAGATACCAGGGATCTGCTGGAACCTTCACTGATACTTGATGCCCAAGGTTAGCTAATTCTCTATATAGTCTATAATATACTATAATAATATCTTATTAATAATAGCAAAGAAAGAAGATACTACATCAAAATAAGTATACTCTAAATATAGTCAGAGATATCAGAAACTGTGAAAAAATAGAGAAAGCACCAATCTGACACCAATAAAGGGGCAACTCATCACCATTACCTCTCTTCTACTGCTCTGCAATAGGTATAGCAAACTAACCTGAGATAGAGGGGAAATAAGTTGTGGAAAAAGAACTTGGAAGATTGCCTACCAAAACCTTATAACTGATATAATAGCAGAGAAAGGGGCTGTTGAACCTATTTCTCTGATATTTGACAAAGAGGAACTCTATAAATTTTCTGATATGTCAAGGAGACTGCAAAAAAAAAGTATGCCATTAAACTTAATTAGGTAAACCCTTGATCACGGTGCCTGCCTAAGTTATTATTGGCAAAGACTGATGCGCTTATCTCTGTTATGATGTGACTGTGAGAGAGGCTGTCAACCACGTTATTGCATACTTCGCCTTCGTAAACTATGGCCCAAATAGACACAGAGCACACTCTTAGGGACGATGTCGCCAACCTCCTCGACGACCCCACCTTCCACGACGTGACCATTATCTGTTCCGACGGCGTCGAAGCAGGTGCCTCCCGCACTATCCTGGCCGCCCGCTCCCCTGTACTCAGGGCAATGCTATATGGCAATATGCGCGAGGCCATCTCTGGAAAGATCACCCTCCCGGATATCTGCTCTGCCACTTTCCGCATCGTCCTCCGCTTCATTTATTCGGGCGATATTGCAACCTACCTCCCATTGGTGCTCAATGACATGGTCGACGTTTACAAGGCGTCTGTGTTCTTCTTCCTGCCGGAACTGGGCAAGTTGGCCTTGTCCAACATCCAAAAAACCGATTGTCTAGAAGAAACGGGATTTGCGCTGAACAAGGCCGCCGAGGACGTGCCGCCGAGCGACATCAATGAAGGCCTGTACGACATCCTCACGGAACCCTTCCGCACCCAGTTGATCAACCAAGAACTACCAAACTTACTTTCCGCCGAGGCCCTCGAGGCACTGCTTGTGCACCAGAAAAATTTCGAGATAACAGAATTCGACCTGCTCGTTAACGTAGTGCGGTGGGCGTTGTATGATGGCAAATCCGAACTTTCCAACCCCACCCATCACAAAATTCTCAACCACATCTACGAATCCGACGTCTTGTACTTGCCATACCATGACCTCGATGTTGGCGAGCAGTCATTAGCCTCCATTTCTAGAATGCTCCCTCACATCAAGCTCGAACTCATCTGCCCGCACCGCCTCGCGATGCTATCAAAGCTCATCCATGGGCTTATGGCTCAGTCGCCCATCTCCTCGGTCCCATTTGACCATGCGTCTACCAACACGCACTGCTACCCTGGCCATCCATCGTGGAAGCGTGAGAATCCCATCCGAAGTCGGTCAGCGAGAAGTGCGGACCAGGCAAGCCAGCCCAGATCTTCCTTGTTCTCATTCTTCGGTAGGCTTTTGTAATGTTCTGGGGAAGGCGCGGTTGAACTACCATTATCGGATCTCGGTACCAGAAGATGAATTGCTCTCAATCGACAATGTTTTCTTTATATATATATATTTGTAGCCCCTAGGTCGCCCACTCGCTCTACTCGCTCTACTTACTGGAATCCTTATAGATCCAATCACGAATTGTAGGTAATAATTTTGAGGCGGGATGTTGGGATGGTGGTGCGGTATCTCTGTGCGGGGTTTGTTGGGAAGTGTGCGACCTAAATGTTTGTGGCGGATCTCCGATGCTGGCCAAAATGTATGCAATAGAAACGTCAACAAACGTAGTAAGCGCATGTTATTTCTGTACCCGCGTTGAGAGAGATTTGGGCGAGAAATCAAAGGTATATATAGGTCTTATCAATCAGCCAAATGATCAATATAATAGAAATATTGTTGGCCTATTAACCGGTAGTAGTCCGAGACACCATCCCAATTAGAATCCCAGCTTCTCAATTTTATCGCTTACGAAAGACATCAACGGGGCCCGGCTGAGAACTGTTTGCAAAACCAAGATTTAGCTGCTTTGGAAGCATCGTCACATACATGGCATACTTGGTATACACATATACCTAAATGTATAGTGAAGATACTGACGAGTCTTAATATATGGTGTCGCGATTGTGTGATATTGTGGAATTTGGAATAGAAGGCGCACATATTAATAATATAGAAAGTATAATATAAGGTCATATTTTAAGCTATATTATAAAGTTATAGAAAGAGATATATATATATCAATGCTACTGCTCAATGAGATAATATAAATAAAATAAACTAGAAATATAGATCTAAATATTGATCAAATTTTTAAAATCTATAATATAACTAAATATAACTTAATTTATATAATATATTACTAAAATTAAATATATTATTTATTAATATTGAGTAAATTATATATTTATATATTAATAATTAATAATATAAAATTGATAATATTATAATATAGATAATATTTAATCTAAAAAGTATATTAGATTTTATTATATTAAACTTTTATATTCTTTAACTCTCAAAGTTAGTTATAGAGTAAGATTGAAAAAAAAAAAGTTATAAAATAAGATAAAATATATAAAATATATCCAAAGATTTATTATTAAAATATTTATACTTTTACTAAACTGTTTTAATTTAAGATTTATTTACTTATAATTATAAAATTATTTATATATAATATCATATAGAGGGTACTAAGTTCTCCAAGTATGTCAGATTCTCTTCAAGATATATCTCTTAGATTAACCACAAGTTTCTTATAAGTAAGTTCTATTAGAGTACCTTTCCAAGGTCTTATAGTCCTCAAACTTCTTATCTTTAAACTGTTCTGTTATCTCTTGGATTTACTTGTATAGAATTGAGTAGAGAACTGGAACTTTTATATTCTTAAGTAGTTGGGTACTTGAATACTTAAGTGTTTTTAATATTGACTTTATTTCAAAAAAAAAAAAATGAGAGGGGTATTGAATATAATTTAATAATTACTAAGATATAAAGCTAAATATAAAATCAAATATGTAACCAAATAAGATATTTAAATATAGGAAACTTCAGATTATAAGTACAAATTTAAGTATCTATATAATTAGTTGCATAAGATCAGAATGCTAGAATAATTTCTAAGAGTTATATGAGGTCAGAATACTAGAATATTTAAGTATTCAAATAAATAGTTATATAAATAAATTAAAGTAAAATGTTTAGAATCCTGGGAGCTTTGTCTTCATTATTATTATCAAGGCTAAAGATCAGAGACAGGATGTCTTCAAAGAAAATAAGGTCAGTAAATATTTCTGTTTCATTTATTTCACATATATCAATTAGTGAGATAATATTATCACTAGTGATATCATCATGTTTAATAATAACAGAAAGGAGATCAGAGGCTCTTCAATCTATGATGTTTTTCTCTACAAAGTAGGAGACAAAAGTGAGATCTTGAGGGATCTGATCTGAATACTGAGATCTTGGAATACTGAGATTAATTCTTATAAGAATTGATCTAGATTATTCTGAAGGATAGAATTTCAGAACTCTTCTACCTTATCACTTGAGAGTAATAGTAGATTAGGCTTCTGTAGCCACCATGGCTTCTAATATATCTATACAGCAGTCTGATAATTCCTTAAAGTCTGAGACTCTGATATACTCTAAGTTGAGGATTGACCAAGATATATATCTGAAGATCTGATGGATCTTTTTGGCTACTCTTAATTCATATATATCTATAGAAGTGGTATCTTGTATCTCTTAGAGACTGATCTGAGAGAATTCTCAACAGAGAAGGTTTTTCATTTTATATTTCTACCACATCCAGAGGTATTTGATAGTAGTAGTGATCCTTGTCTCCATTTTATAACAGTAGAGAGTAAAGTGATAAGGGTTACTAGTGTCTAAGTTGAGACTAGAAATCCTTCTGGTATGGGTTCTTATAGCTTTCTTGATATCTTAGAATATTCTTTTTTGGACTGAGAAGTCTTAGTGGTTTCTGGACCTTATAGTTTAGTAAGCAGTAGGCATTTTGTTTATAGTGAGTCTTTCAAACTATTTCAGGTTTTTATGAGTCTTATTAGAGTTACTACTACTGTAGTTTCCTAGTCCTTCTTTTATATTCTTTGAGATATCTATCTTGTAGTTATTATGACTTATGATTGGTCATCATTGCTCATCTTATAGCCTAGGTGAGTTATGTTATATGATCTTCTTATGCTCTAATCTGGTGATTTGAAAGAAAAGACTATCTCCTATAATGATGTTACTATTCTGAGATTACTATTACAATAAGTTTACTATATTATATAGTATAATAATTAATCTAAATTAGAAATAATAATTAGAGAAAAGATATTTGATTATAGTATCTGAATTTAATTCTTAAATATAGTATAGTATATATAGTTAATAGTCATTTAATCTATATTATAAGAAAATCTTATAATTATTAGAAATTTCACTTTTATATAGAAAACTAATAATTATAAGAAATCTCAAAGTTATTGAATAACTTATAAGAAAAATTACTATATAGTTATCAAACTTATATAAATAATCTAATATCTAGAGTAAATAAACTTTAGATCAAAATAGTTCAAAGTAAAGAACAAATAAATTTATAGATAAATATATGTCAAACTTACTCTTATATTTCTGCTAAGTACTTTGAGAAGTTAAAAAGTATAATAATTTCTTAGTTATATCTTAGTTATAGTTTATTTTCACATCTTTTCTTTAGTCTTTTCTATCTTTTTTTAAATATTCTATAATATTTTAGTATCTTTTAAATACTTAGAAATCCTCTTTTAGTACTAAGACTTCACTAGTATATTCTTGTACTAAATATCTTATCTTAGCTAGTTATATATAAAATCTTTTAGAAAATTGTAGAATCTATTAATTATTTTTGCTGAGAACTATATGTACTTTCTTAGAGATTTTTTTTTTAGATATTATATAAATATCTTCTTTATTTATTTAAATAAAACTCAGAATATTTTCTTTAGAAATTTTTTAAGATTACTAAATCTTCAAGTATTTCTTTAAAGAGTACTATTAAGTATATATATTTAATAATACTCTAAATGAGTTGATTTAAATTAAATTTAGATTTGATTTATCATATAATAGTTTGATCTAAATCTCAAATCCAAAATAATCTAAGTTAACTTAAATCAATCTAAACTACTCAATTCAAATTCTTAATCTAAATTATTCAATCTGAATCTCTTAATTCAAATTCTTTAATCTAAATTCTTTAATTAAAATCTATTATATAACTTATATACTAGATATACTTATATGTATAAATATATATATATATATATATATATATATATATATATATATAGTATGTTTATATATTTATATTAACAGATCAATTGTCAATAATTTATAGTACTAATAATACTTTAAGTTAAATATATATCTTCAATAGTCTTATATATATCTTACAATTCTCATTCTGAAATCTAATAATATTGTATAATGAGATTATTTATAGTTACTATAGATAAAAAAAAGATATATTTGTAATATAACTGATATATTATATAATATATATATTGTGACAGTTAATTCAAATTAGGAATATAAATCAGGAAATAGATATTTGATTATGGTATCTGAATCCAATTCTCAAATATAGTATAGTCTTATAAATAGCAGTCATATTTTATAAATATGGAAAACTTTAGCAATTGCTAAAGATTCTGCAGATACTAAAATCCTTGCAATTACTAAAGATTCTGCAGATACTAAAATCCTTGCAATTACTAAAGATTCTACAGATACTAAAAAAATGTAATATTTATGAAAAGTAACTCATAACTCAGCCATCTTATAGCTAGCAAACTTATATAAATATCTCAATATCTAGAGTGAATAAATCTCAGATCAAAATAATTTAAAGTAAAGAGAAAGCAAGAGAACTAGTAAGCCTACAGGCAGATATACTTCAAACTCATCCACCCTATCCCAAGGACTCTGAGGAGTCAAAGAAGATCAAGTTTTCAAGATATAGAAATCTGATATACTTATCCAGTTATGTATCTATTAGCTGGTAATTTAAGATAAATCTCTCACTTATAAGCTAAATAATAAATAACTGCTACCATCTAAACAATATATAAATTGAATCAAAATATCTAGACAAAATAGATATAAGACTGCCAGTATTCTACAGATATACTTCAGATATATTGATCATTACCTTTATAGATAATTTTGAATAGTATACTGCTGTAAAAATCCTGACAGTAAGACAGCAAGTAGCTCTAATACTTTTCAATCTCTGAGATCTAGCAAGAGCAGCATTTATAACTGTAATTTATATAGAAAATGATAATAATACTGTACTGATAGTACAGAAGGCCTGGCTTTGAGTCATTTACTATACAGATGAGGTCAAGCAAGCTCTGAAGGATTAGCTTAATATAATATACCAAGGAATGAGCAAAGATTCAAATACATTCTACACCAGAATCTAATATTAGATAATTCTTGCAGATTATACTGATGCTATCTAAGACCAAGTAGCTAAAGCAACCTTTATGAAAGAAGTCTATTCAGAGATAGTTATGGCCATCTACTCATTGTCAGTAGTCTTGGATCTAGTACAAAAGATCACCTATACTCAGCAATATTGGATAGCTAGACATCTATAAGATTATATAATAAAAAGAGTTACTAGAGTTAGAATTAAAGCACTCAAGGCAACTAGTATAATCTCTACCATAGTGATCAATCAAAATACACCTCAGCTAAGAGCTACTGAGCAATAAAGAAATAGTAACCCCATAGAAGAACTAGTCAAGAAGTTTGCTGAAATGACTGTCTATCTGAGAGATATGATAAAAGAGATCAGAGAAAGAGATCATCATTCAGTTTAAAAGTTTGCTGCTACCTCAGACAAGAAGAGAGATATCTACTATACTTGTGGAGAAGAAGACTACTACTCAAATGAATGTATGAATGAGACTAAGATAAAGCTCAGCCAAGCAATACTATAAGAAATAAGGAACAGGCCAATACTATTACTTTTGAAGAAATCAGAGAATTAGATAAAGAAAAATAAGAGGCCTACCCTATACAGACCACTAAAAAAGATGTCCAAAAGGAACCCTACAAGAGACTGCCAGAGAGATCCAAGAAGAACTCAGTGGAGAAACAGATAGAGAGTGCTATAGAAAGCCAAGCTAAAGAAATGGATCAAGATATAGAGTTGGAATAGACTGTCTAAGATATTATCCAAGGAACTACCCCAGCCAGCAAAGGAGAAAAAGAGAAGAAGCTGTACAAAATCAAGACCTTTAAGTATGATATCTTCAAGAATCTCAGCCAACAAAAAGATCAATGCAACCTTCAGCTAGCTGGTAGAAATACTTATATTCAGACAGTAAATGAGATATGAACTTACTGAGATAACCAAGAAATAAGAATGAAAGATATGTAACTGAGATCAATAATATTTAAGAAGACTCAGGAGAAGAAAGTGAAAACAATCACAAGATCTCTGTCTATGCAATCTGTCAAATTAAAGATAGAATCTTCAAAGCCATTATTGATACTAGAGCAGGAGAATGTCTCCTTAGTAAGAAAGCAGCAGACTGCCTAGATTGGAAGGTTGAAGAAGTAATTAAATTGGTATTTATCATAGCAGATGGTATAAGAGTCACTCTTCTGGAAAAGATCCAAAATATTCCCATTAAGTTTGAAGGAGCAACTATACCAGTAGATGTGATTATAACTAATACTACTAACTATAACATCCTTATTGACAACCAGTAGCTTCATAAAGCCAGAGCAATAATTGACCTCAATGCTCAGAAGATACAGATTATCTACCAAGATCAGAAGATGTAAATTTCCATCAATATCAATAAAGGAGTACTGTCTGAGATAAAGAAAGAAGAAAGTAAGCAAGAAGAAGCCTATATGATAACTACTCAGAAAAAGAAAAAGAAAGTCAGATAGATCAGTGAAGAAGAATGGTACAAAAGGATCATTAAAAGATATATACTATAAGAAGTCTACTCTTATGGAATCAAGATATACTATATGAAACATATTGATAATTACTATCAGTATATTAGTGGAATCAAGAAAATCTACTATAAAAGAAGACAGAAGGCTCTTGTAAGTGCACAACCTCTAAGCTACTGAAATCATATGTCACTCTCTGAACAAACTACTGAAATCACATGCAACTCTTGAACAAATCTAGAAATCATCTGCAAGATCATAAAGCTGAGTCAAACTGAAGTCACAGTATACAAAGCTGAGTCAATATGAAGTCATGGAATACAAGATTCATACAAAGAGAATCTTACCAATCAGGACCAAATGTATATATACCAAGTACTAAGACATATCAAAACAGAGAACCAAAACAACCAAACAAACAACCCCAACTTCTGAATATATACAAACATGACCACCAAGATCTACAACTGCATCCATGCTGACATTTGGAATACCATTGTCAATAAAGCCACACCCCCTCTGCCCCTCATAAATATCCATAGCTTAACACTCCTCTACTTTGTGGAAGCCCAATAAAATGCCCTGAACATGCTTAGCAAAGCCCACTGAATCAGATAAATCTCAAGCTACTATCAGATTAGCTGCCTTCTGGAAGATATGGTTGAACACTATTATGATACAGACATTACCCAGATGTCTCAACACCAGAAACTCATTGCCCACAAACATCAAGAACTCTTCTATAAGTATAGCACTGTTATCTCCTGCCTCTGAGTTACTACTGCCAAAATAGTCGCTACCCTGTCCTATGGCCAAATAGATGACATAATACAAGAACTCAACCATAAGTACCTTGAGTATATTCAGACCATAGACAGAACCTTCCTACACCCCAATAACCATATTCTATAAATGCCTCAAGTCAGATATGCTATGAAGGATATCTACAATATAATCTGATTTGATGAAGATGAAGCAGAAGACAATGATCCCTCTGACACCAATATGACCTTGAGCCAAGGATCTCTACCAACCCTGATCACACTACCAATCTTGCTGATGAACTTACAACAGTTTATAATCACCTATGAAACTTATTGGGACAATGATCACTAGCATGAGTACTAATCTGTATTTATCTCTGATTACTTTAACTATAATAAAGAGACTAGAGAACACAATATATACCTCCAGACAACCCTTGAGATTGAACTAACAACTCTACCATCCAAATATAAGCAATATGAACTACAGCCACTAGCTTACTATAACCCAGCAACTCATAGTGTCATAACTTATAGAAGGCATACAGATAGCAAATCCAATGAAAGTAAAGATGATGCACCCCTCCTTTGCCCACCAACATCTTATCTAGTATATGAGACAGATGATGCTATTCTGTAGGATGGTGATGAAGTCCCAATGTATTATTACCTTAGCAAATAAGAAGAGTTAATCTATGAATAATTCTTCTTAGATAACTACTTCATCAGAGATGATGTTATTGATAGTAATGTCATTGAAGACTACCTAGACAGCATCTAGATCTATAGATAGCTTAGCAGTCATAGTATAGTTAGATTATCTATATATAACATGACTGTAAACTGACTCAGCAGTTAAACAATCTCTTGATACATATGTCAGATCAGACTTATACTACATAACTGCATTCTGACTCAGTAAGGCACTAAGTGCTATACCCATATTCAGCATAGTCTAGATAGCCTCTCACTAGTATAAATACCCCCTCTCCCAGACCTCAGAATCTCAGACTTGAAGACTTGAACAATCTGAATACAACTTCTGAGTACTTTTCTACAATATCCCTTTATACAACTACTTCTAGTATAGCAATATCATGAATAACAAATAAACCTATTTAATAACCCACACAATACTCTTAAGTAAATCCACTCTCTATTAGATTCTACTCCTAACTCTGTCATGAAATTTCCTAATTAGGTATTATCTGCAGCAATATACTGATTCAACTAAGCTGGTTTTAGTTTCTTGAACTTCCTGAAATATGGAAAATCCTGAACATCCAGAACTAGTCCAAATAAGGACTTTGGTTGAGACATCAATCCAATCTTGAAATCAATAAGCATAGAGGACATACTTCATATGAAATTGATCTTGACCTTAAGAAAACAGTCTTCCAGAATATCTAGAACTTTCAGAAAACTCTTCTAGAACTACATAATAGTTACCCTAATAAGTAACCCTCTTACAGCTCTCAAGAAACAGATAAGACAAAAAAAGAAAAAGAAAGATAATGAATTACCAGTCCTCCTAAAAGATAGTAATAATGAAAAAATCAAGGTCAAGATTCAGAAAATCCACTCTAATATAGTTCTACCAAAATATAAGTCAGAGAATACAGCTGGAATAGTTATCACTACAGTAGAGAAAATTGTACTAGAGCCCCAGATAACTACCCTGCTTACAACTAGTCTAAAGATGATTATTCTAAAGGACTATATCAGGATCCTCAAAACAAGAAGCAGTCTGGCCAAGAGTGAGATTACTATTGAAGGAGGAGTCATTTATTTAGACTATATTGAAGAAATACTACTCATTGCTAGAAACTACAATCTTATGATTTCATTTCTAATTAAGAAGAAGAACTGACTGATACAAATGTTAATCTTTCCAGTTTTTCAGCTAAAGATCATAGAAGTCAAAAAGTTGGAGAAAATGAAAAGAGGAAGGAAAGGATTCAGATCTACTGGAAGAGGAGTATTTATTAGTATCAAGATTACTGAATTAGACCACAAGAAGGAGAAAACTATAAACAAGTATAGCTATACTATTGAAAATAAATTTCCACTCAAGAAGGAACTTAAGAAGATACTTTATGAATTCAAGGATGTTCT
The DNA here is from genome assembly GCA_003990745.1 of Jimgerdemannia flammicorona. Lineage (NCBI taxonomy): Eukaryota > Fungi > Mucoromycota > Endogonomycetes > Endogonales > Endogonaceae > Jimgerdemannia > Jimgerdemannia flammicorona. The sequence continues at coordinate 2,067 of RBNI01000789.1, read as the reverse complement.
GGTCACAGACTTCAAGAATATTAAGAGAAAGACTCTATGCTACTATCATGATATAGATATAGGAGACACCAAACCAATCTATCAAAAAGCAAGGTCAATTTCACTAGTCTATTATAAATAGCTTAGAGAAGAAATCAAGTAGATAGAAGAAGCCAGTATTATTAAAAAAGCCAGCAGCCCTTGGACTTCACCAGTTATATTGACCTCAAAAAAAGAAAACAACCTAGGAGAATTTGCTCCAAGGTTCTGCACTAATTACAGGAAGCTCAACCTAATTATAAAGAAGAATCACCAATCACTACCTCTCATTAGTGACATCCTTATAACTCTGGGAGATAAAGCACAGTATTACAGTATCTTGGATTTATACTTGAGATTCTATCAAATCAGTCTCACTGAAGCAGTAAGTGAAAAATCAGCCTTTATCACTCCAGATAGAATTATGTCTATCTGTAAATATCATTTGGAATATGCAATACACCAGTAAGCTTTTAGCAAATAATGAATAAAATCTTCTGCTAATGTTTTAATTCAGAACAAGTCTTATTTCTGAGCTTATACTTTGGCTTTTTCTTGCTCTTAATAAACTCCTTATTATCAGATATCTCATTATCATCACTATTTTTAATCTCTATTATTCTTAGTTTAGATATATATAGTGATTAAAAACAATTTTACTTTACTGCTAAAGAGATAGATAATAGTTGTATTGACTACTATATTTATACTAGCTAGAATATAGATACTATTGTTTTGACTAATATTTTCATATAGATTTCCTTATCAAAAGCTCCAACCATCTTTCTCTGCTACAATTTACATTACACACACTTTTACAACATACTTTCAAATCGTTTATTGGAGAAAGATATTAAGGCAATATCAACCAGCAAGCAAGCCAACATGCGTACTAGGTCAGGTAGACCTGGGGCCTTCAACTGACAACATGTCAGGAGAGGGTATGGGCTGGGAATGGGGTCTTTCAGTGGTTCAAGTGGGCAGGGCAGCTTGGGTAGTGGAGGAGGCACTGGTGGGGGGGCTGGAGGACAGCAGAGAAGGAGCTTTGCAGATATGCTGCAGACTGGGAGATGGCTGATGGGAGCCTGCAGTGGACAGGCAGATAGGAAGGGGAAGCAGAAGGCTGAGAATACTGGAGAAGCTGGGCTTTTGCCAGTGGGAGGTGGAGGAAGTGGAGTAGCTGCTGGTAGTAGTGGCGGAACTGCTGATGGTGGTATGATGGGGAATCTGGAAAAAAATCCAGATGTGACTGTTGATGTAGGGGCTGGGCAGAGGGGCCTGAAGAGAAAGGGGGACCTGGCCAATGGTGTGACAGGGCTGGTGGTGGCACTGTTACTCAAGAAATTGATCTCAGAGTTTGCAGCCATCTTGTGCTTCTGGGGCTTAGCAGTGACAGTGAGGATGGTTCTGGGGCTTATTTCGAAGCAGGTGGCTGGGGCAGCCTCAGTGAAGTTTCTGAAGGGTCTAGAAGGGGTTGAGGTGGGCTTTGAGGAGGCAGGCCCACTGGATGAGGCCCTGAAGACTGGTGTAGTAATTGGGGAAGTGGTGGTCTCTATGGTGTGGTGCTTGAGGTGGGACTCCAGGGTAGTGTAGCTTCTGGTGAGGGGGGTGCCTATGGTGACAAAGGAGGAGACCAGGAAGAGGGTAGAGGAGGTGATGGTGGAGTATGGGGATGTGATGGACATTGGCTTCCAGTTGTGAGAGGGGACCATGTTCAGGACAGACAACATCGATATCAGGATTTGGCTGGCAGGGAAGGAGGCCATGGGGAAGACAAGTGACTGACCCTTAGTGCTGATGTGGAGAGCTTTTATCTGTAAGATGTCAAGGGTGAAAGAGAGTCAGGGAAAATCGCAACCTTTCACCTGTAACATTCGGGTGACACAAGTATCTGACAACACTCTAGGCAACATCTTCAAGTATCAGTGCTATCAAGATGGCGAGCAATGTGCATTCTGGTGAGCATACTGGGCAGGGGGGACCCAGTGCCTTTGACTGGCAACATGTGGGGGGGGGTCGGGGTGCTGGTCTTGGCATGCTGAGCACATT